>JACMIF010001983.1:0-20312 GCA_014805445.1 Diplogasteroides magnus | reverse complement strand
GAGATTTAAGCCTGGCGGTCCCACTCGTTTCTCCAGGCCGATACCTTACAGCGATTCAACGCTACCAATTCCCCGACCCACGGAAGGATAGGCGCCTTGGTCCTGAATATGCAAACAAAATGGACATAATGGTCATTGTTGCTGTCCATTTCCCAACTATATCGCCAATTTCCTTGGCGTTCTTGTCTTTCGCCCATATTCAACATACCGTATCTCTCGAAGCAAATCGTGCACGAGTGACCGTTTCTCTCTTCCATCGGAAAGTTTCTTGAAAGGGAGAAAATGAAAGACTGTTATTATTCCTGTAATCTGAACTGAAAGACAAGCTTCATTTGACTACTTCAGTAAGACTCATTATCCTATGCAAAAGCACGAGTGGCGACCGTCTAACCGAAGAAATAGCACGCAAATGGGAGAGTGCGTAGGAGGACGAAAAGTCGCCATGTGTACCAGCTAATTCAGTTCCGTTTACATGAATAATATCATATATCACGCAGTTGTTATGCCATGAAACTCGATGTGTAATCATGATGAAAATGTACATGTTAGTATAAGGAAACAGATGGAATAGATAAGAAGTGTTATTATTTTAGGGTTCTATGGTGAGAATTGTGCAATCTTTCGAAATTTCATAGATATCTGATGGCGCTTCATTGACGAAATATTAGGTTGGCCGGAAAGTAATGTCGCGTTGATTGTTTGTCCTCTATTTTCCTATACATTGATTATGGTCTCTAACCATTAATACCATAGTATGCCTACATTTGCCCCATCCCACTGCCACCTCCTCTATCTATCCCTTTTCGGAGGAAGTTCGGGGCTATTTTTCAAACTCGACGAACCTGCGTTTTTCTGACCACATATTTGGATTTTTGGCCGCTTTTTGCGTGGATTAGAGATAGAATCGAACTATCAACTTATGCATGTAGCCAAGTGAACGGCCGTCACGCCTGAGGGACCATATCGTTTAAATCGCATTTTTCTCGGAGTTATGATCGAAAAACCAAGGCCATACGAAAAAAGTGTCAAAATTCAGCTAGCCGCTTGTGCGTCATAGAGTAAGCGTAGAATAGTTGGAGTATCAAAACTGTGATTTGTGAACATGAAAGAGTCAGAATAAACCAATTAATGATTTTTGTCAAAAATTTCAAAATCACTATACCCAAAAATCACATTGTTGGCCACTGAAGTCGTTTTTTAAAAGCGGGATCCAGGTTTCCAACTACAGTTTTCATACTCCAGCTATTCTACGCTTACTTTCTGTAGCACAAGTGGCTATCAGCATTTTGGCACTTTTTCGTATGGTCTTGGTTTTTCCATCATAACTCCGAGAAAAATGCGATTAGAACGATCTGGTCCCTTAGGCCTGACGGCCGTTCACTTGGCTACATGCTTCAGTTGATTGTTCGATTCTATATCTAATCCACAGAAAAAGCGGCCAAAAATCCAAATATGTGGTCGGAAAAACGCGGGTTTGGCAAATTTGAAAATAGCCCAGAACTTGCTCCGAAAAGGGAGAGATAGAGGAGGTGGCAGTGGGATGGGGCACATGTAGGCATACTATGGTATTAGTGGTTAGAGACCATAATCAATGTATAGGAAAATAGAGGACAAACAATCAACGCGACATTACTTTCCGGCCAACCTAATAGAAGACATTTGTGCCATAGTAGTGAAATAGATAGTTGCGTCATGATATTGATGTTAATAATGGAGCATCTATCCATTTCACTAATACGGCGCTAATGTCCATGGCGCTTTTTCACTGATCTTTTCCAGGATCGCAGATGTGAAGGAATTTCGATTGAAGGGGGCAAAGTACAAATTGATGGAAGAGAATCTCTCTGGCGCCTTGTCGGCGAAAGATCTCGAACCGACGTGTCCAAGTGGGACGGCAAAGTTGTCACGGAGAATCTCTCCATCATCATGACACTTTACTGTCTGAAGTAAGAGTATAGAGGTGATTTGTTTATAGTTGTTATTTACAGCGACGGAGTCTCTGGCAAAAGAAGTGAAAGGGGGCAGGAATTGGTTGGAACAGGAGAGGTAGGTTTATGGGCAAAGAAACAAACGTAAAGTATGTCAGGAACCTCTTCTCCCCACTGCTCGTCCGGCCACTGCTCGTCTGGCCACTGCTCGTCCAGCCACTGCTCGTCCAGCCACTGCTCGTCCAGCCACTGCTCGTCCAGCAGTCATGTCCACTGCTCGTCCGAGAGTCCTCCCCACCACTCATCCCATTGCTGCGAGAGACTAGACATTTCTTACATTTTTGCCGTGTTGTTTTGTTCACATATCGCTCATTCCTCAATCGATCATGCATTCACTCATTCAATCATCATCCTTCCTTGCCATTCATTTGGCCATTGCATTGCTTGTCATTTCAACCATTAATCATAACGAATCTTTATGCGCAACAATGTAAAAATTTGTGAACAATAATTGTGATGAATTACATCCTCTTGTTTTCCTCTTCGTTCCTCGGTCGTGGATTGTCGTTGCACCGAAATCTGCAAAAATTTCAAATAGCACTTGTCCCCTCCCCAAAAAAATTTTCGCCCCGAGGTACTTGTCGCCCCCCACGAGCTCGTGGGCCGTGCCCAGGTATGAGCGCAACTTTCAGTACATGCGGGAGAATTTGGCGCTCACGCCGGTGAGATCTGAGATCACATTGAATTGCTAAAGATAAATGGGAAAGGGAACCCTGTTGAATCAACTGAAGTAGGAGTGATGTTGTCTTGTTGCCACATTCGTTGACTCTCGCTCCGATCTGAGCTGACTCTCTTTTATCCCTTTTTTCCCAGAATTTTGAAACGAAAGAGGAATGTGGAGTGGGACTATGGTTAGGGAAAATAAGAATGAATTAGTGACGGCGGAACTTCTCCTGACCCTATGAAAACAACATCGAATGGGACCGCATGGTAATTGCGGAATGATTGGGGGCAGCTTGGGGCGGTCTAACAGATTTGGGGGCAATATTGAAGAAAAAACGCTTACTCCCTGATCGTTCTTCTTGGAAAAGTCAGGCAGACGAGGTGAACCGATCACTTATTCCCTGAGTCCTTCCTAGGGTTTCAAAAAAAAAAAAATAAAGTGCATTTCTCATTCGTCTAATCCATTCGGAGTTGTTGTCAATTGCCACTGGAGACAACGGCCGCTGAGATTAGACGAATGAGAAATCCACTTTATTACCGGTTTTGAACCCCTAGTCCTTCTATGAGCAGCGGGAAGGACAGTCCGTCTCAGTCCTTCCCCCTGCTCATAGAAGAGAGCACATTCCCCACGGCGATTCAATGGGTACATTGGTGTATAATGCACTCTGCACACCACTCGGCCAAACGGACCGAGAGGGGGATCGAACCATCGACCTCTCGGGTGTACATCGCAACTCGCTACCGACTGCGCTATAGGGGAGGTGGTCGCGCCATCAATAGGAGAGTAATGAGGCAGCGGGAGCTACCCCAGTGAGAATCATGCGTGCGCCCCGCGAACTGACCGCCGCACCGAAAGTACGGTATGTCTGGGAACTGCCACCGTCAATCGTCGGCGTACTGCGCCTTTTCCTAATGCACTCTCTGAGTGTAGTGTGAATCGCCGTGTCCCTTATATAGGGGGAACAGATGAGACGATATTCAATCATGTACTACCGGAATTCGGACAAAACGAAATGGAATGGACAATTGAGAGAAATGAATTACTGATGAATTAAAAGAAGCATATAATGACCAGATTAGTATTACATATCAAGATCACTCGGCTGAAGGCCGCGATGAAGATCTTGAAGGAGCAGGTGATAAAAGGGCAGGACAATGAAGATAATGAGGTGATGAATGAAGACATCGCAAGGACGAAAAAGACTGAGCTGCAGTCGATGATAATCAGGACAAGGAAACTTGTTTTGGATACTCCGAGAAAGACCTTCTAGCCGTTCTACGGGGTGGGCTACCCCAAGCTTGTGGAAGCAGTGGTTCATGTCGTGAACCAGGAGGAGAGCGGCAATTCTCTTTCATCCAGTTAATAAACGTGTTATTATTTTCCGAACTGTGTCTAAAAGTAAGGCAAAGAGTCCAAAGAGGTCGAATTGTACAAAAGTTCCGAATGCACTTTGGGATGCAACTTCAGAAGTAACTGAAGTTGGGAAAAGGCAGAGTAGAGATTCCACTCACGAAGTGCATTATTTTTCTCTGATTCATTCCGAGCGTGTGTCTATCAGCTGCGATGACAACCGCTCGAAATTTTAATTAAAGGAGAAGAATGCACTTAACGAGACGATTCGAGGTCTTTGGTGCAGATTCTGGTTTCTATATCGACATTAAAGCGCATTTTCATTCTTCTAGTCCATTCTGATCGACTGTCTAATGCAGCGTTCAAAACAACATTTCGGAAATTTCCGCTGGTTCAAAACCATCGTTTTTTTTCGTTTCCTGCTGGATATTTCGTTTTTCCATCAACAGATCAATTGTTGGTCTGGTAAAATGGAGCAAAACTGTTTTTTAAATGTTCAAAAATATTCAAAAAGAAAGAAGATATGGGCCAAAAACCATTTTGGAAAAGCGCGCGAATTCAAATTTGGAACCTTTCGGAAAAAAATGTATCTCGGCCATTTCAACATATTTTCGGACGAATAAAAAACGAAAATGTTCGTCTCGAAGATATAAGAACTTTTCCAGCTGATGGAAAAAAGAAATATCCATCAGGAAAAAACTTATACTGAAATTTCGGGTTTTTTCCGAAAAAATATTTCTGAACCGGAAATTTCGTTTCGGAAACGTTCGAAACGGTGTTTTGAACGCTGCATATCTCTCGTGGAGACAGTATCTAGATCCGCTGAGATTGGACGAATGAGAAATGTACTTTAGTACCGATTTAGAAACCCTAGTGCAGAGGTCAAGTTGGCCAGCGATTCAGGAGCAAACACAATGCTCTGTACACAAAACAGATAAAGGTCAACGTCGTCACATTTGTGTCTTTACGCGGCTAAATACTTCGACTGCGAAACAATTCATAGTTCAAGAGTCTAGCTGATGACTGTAGTAGGAATATTGTTGTTCAGCCGCAAAAATGGCTCTTTCTGTATCACGGCACGGCGGAGAAGAATGACTAATTTACCAATTTAGAACACCTAATACTATCCTTGCTAACTGAACTGTTATAAATACCCAGTACACTCCCTACATTTTCTGACCGACTATTATTTTACGTTCTATTTCGTTGTTTGTCTGATCTCCACCCGTGCATTGAATATGTTTCACCTGTGGTCGTAAAATGCGGTTTTGAGAAACAGTTCTATTATATTACGATACATAGTAAGAACAACAGCATTCAGAATCCGGAACAGAAGTGATTTCCCTTTGCAGTTCTTCTGCTGACTCTAACAATAAGTTGAACTGATTGCATCACTTCCGCTTCTGAATCATCACGCTGTCTAACAGGTGGTCGATTCTTGTCCGCAATGGCGTCTTCAGTACATCTTCCTTTCTCATGAGCATTTTATAATGAATGATAGACGACCGCTCGACAGAGAGTGATGACAACAAATGAACTCCTTCGCTTCCTCCTCCCCCATCATCCAGTCTTTTGTATGTGTGTGAAGACGCTGCCCGGTTTACCGTCCTTCTCCTCTTCCTCTATTCGAGCCCTCAGGCTACTATAGACAACCCTTAGGAGGAGAAGCAGAAGATGAGAGGGAGGAACTGCTTCATGTAGGGAGTTGGCTATCACCTCAAACAGAGGGATAGCCCGAGGGGTGAGAAGCTGAGTGAGACACACACACGCGCAAACTTTCCGTCTCTCACAATCTCTACTCATTTGTATACAAATCCTCCCCGTGATTAGCCCCCATGACCTGATCCAATAATTCAAGACGTACAAATCAATTTGCTAGATTTTCTGTTTCAAGTACCTTTCGCATTTGCCTGAAAACATTTTTCCCCTAAACCGGCGATTACACTCTTTTTGGTGGTGAAAATATTTAAAAGAAAACTCCTTGCATCCACTTTCTTAACAGGAATTACTAAGTTCTTCTGACTTACATTTCGCGGCACCTACTGCCATGTGTCTACACGATTTACATGACTAAATAGTGGCGGAAACATCTGTCGTCAGATTTCTCCTACGGCTGGAATCCTGCTCGTTCTCACAAGAAATGGGGGAGCGCATTCGGGAAGTTCTCATTTTATAGCTTCACTAATAAACGGGTACGACCTAAATAACTGCGTAATTTATTCTCTCCAAACTGCTTGAGACCCTACGGTTTACCGATTTGTTTGCATTAGCGCCGATGTCCTTCTATCAGCCAGACATCTCCTATGGCAAGAATGCGTGTCTCCCTCGCTCCCGTTCTGATTAGCGCAAGGGAGAAATCAGGAAGAATTGTAGAACGAAGCGACTCCTTTCTGCTCCCGGCTCCTCACCAATCACTCTCTGCCCCACTGCTCTCTCTTGAGCGGTCGTCTCTCATACCTTCTTGGAGACAACCTCCGAGGAGACGGGAGTAGAATCCAGGTGGTGCTTACCTGGAGGGGGCAACCACCCGCCCGAATCATTGTCTACCCACCCATGAGGTGTTATCTCTAGTCAATCATAGAGAGAACCCCTCGGGAGAGAGGCGAGACGACTAATTGCGGGACGGTCCCTGAAGGAGGTGAAGCGCACCAGGGAAACCTGACCCGTGTTCAGATTTTCTTCGCCTTCACAGCTTCTCCCTCACCGAAAAGAGGTCTAAATCGGTAAAATTTGTCGTCAACCTTCTCTGGAGCGCGGTAGCCTCTCACTATGATTGGCAATTTGGCTTGTTTATGGGTTATGTTTTGAGATCACTATATATTTGAATATACACACTGTGAAACATAGTCAATTTGCCTACAATATCTCTCACCTTGATAGACAACTGCTCTGCGCGAAATAATGACGACAAATTTCCCGATTTAGAATCATTTTTCACCTCCTCCTCCACTTTCTGCTTGTTGCTATTGCCTAAATAGGCGCGAATTACCGATATTTGCGCTCTGTTTACCTCTTTTTCTGGCTGGAAGTTCGTAGAAAGAATTTCCCGAAAAACGAAGACGGCCCTGAGGCAATCTTCAAGGAAGAGCTTGAATCTTCTTCTTGTCTCCAATTAGGCTGTTCTTCAAACAGTCGCTCATCATAGGCTGGTCCTATCAAATTAAGCCAACCACTGTCCCTCCCCCCCCCCCCTTTGCCTCTGAGCAGTCTGCCCTCTAATCAGTTGGCAATCAGATTTGGCTCCTTGTCGTGTTGCGACTTCACCACTCCGAACCTGGTCCAGTTATTTTTCAACGTGCACCCGTCTATAGTGCGATTTCTTTCCAGTCGATGAGATGTAGAGATGTGGGCTATCCGAATAAAATAAGTTATGTTTCATCGTCCATTCTTTCAGTCATAAGTGTTCCGAAATCGGTATTCGCGTTGTGAAAGCTTTGAAAATTTTGAGAAATTACATAATCCAAATTAAATCTGTTCATATTCCCATGAATCTCTGCCCCATATCGCAATTAGGGTTTCTAAATCAGTAGTAAGTGCATTCCTCATTCGTCAGACTTCCTCGGGGCCGTTGCCTATCGCATGAGAGAGACAACCGCTCCTCTGAGATTAGACGAATGAGAAATGCACTTTAGTACCGATTTAGAAACCATAGTCTCCCCATCCCCTCTTTCCGTGTACGTCCACACACGAAGCGAATGAACTCATCTCTCAAATCTCGACAATCGCCTTCGTCTGTTTGGCTTTGCATTCGTTTTGGATGGTAGTGCATCCCTTTCCATCTTTTCCTCATCCCTTTATCTCTGAGCTCCCTCAATGTTCCCCCCACTACTTCGTTTCACGTAATCGATAGAGTGTCGCATATGGTGATTATATTGACTGCCTCCCATTTCAAACCATCTAATTTCACTCCTAGTGGTTGTCACTCACTTCGCAGAGAAGACCGCTATGAGTGAAATTAGACGGCTCTAAATGACGGCTGTCCATACAGTCACCATCAGCGACAGTCTAAATAGTAATCGATCCCTGTGGTCTTATTGATCTACAACATTCATTGCTATTCACAATTTCTCTCGCAAGAATAATCTCCAATAAGCAGCGTTATTCAATTTTTATTTATTATTGCGCTGCTACTTATCTCGGATTTAACAATCACGCATATTTTTATTAAGAAGTTTACTATTATGCACCCTAGATGAACGACGAAATACACAGCAATTTGGGAAATCACAGTGATCAGCCCAACGTATAAAGGGAATACAAAAATGTGTCTTGTTTACAACAGGTGCAACTTATTAATTTTTGCCATTCTTTCTGCCCTGTTGTCCTATTAAATATTTTTTCTTTATGGACAGAAACCGACGAGACGCATCCAATCTTACGCCAAATGTTCAGATTATGCTGTATGTGAAACACATCGTTAGCTATCCTTAGTCTCTAATTGATCAGTCATCGCTTCCTCTTCATTCCGGTTCAATTGATGATTCATTCCTTTATTTTTCCATTTGACATTTGGCTTCCTCCATCAGATAGACTAGAGATTATGTCAATATTAGAGACGCAGAGAATTAAAGAATTCCCCTACGGAGGCATCTTCCTCAATTCCTCTGCCATCATAAGTGCTGTATTCCGACTTCCTGGGGTTATCCATCACATATTGCCCTTACAAAAAAGTTTGCTTGGTCAATTTCGGGCGCTAAAGAATTTACGTCTCCGCGTCAGTAACGTCAGTAATCTTTTAGATATTAAACTAAAAGAATTTGACTCACTCCTCACTTCCGAACTGCTGCCACCTAGCTGCTTGATGGTGAAGTCCAATAATTTCTTGATTTGTGAGATCGAACTCAAAACGACAGATGTTTGTCGCAGGAAATATGTAGCAGCTGTGAAACCTAATCGTTTTTGTCGTGTTAGATACCAGTATTCTAACATAACATTACGGTCGAGACTATATCTTCGTGTCATAACAAATACATGATCCTTTCGTGATACACAGCCGTAATTCCCACCCATCAGACGCTGACTCAAGTTAGAAGGGCGAATTTCCATGACAGGAGTGTCATGGAAATTTGTCATTACGGCATTTCCATGACAGGAGTGTCATGGAAATGCCGTAATGGCAAAGTAGGTAAATGCGCCACAGTTAACGTCAATCTTATGGTGCATCTGCCTGCTTAACCATTGTGGCGCAAGTATCCATGTCGGTCTTGCACCCGGTTAGAACTGTCCCTCTTACCTTGGGGGGTAATGACGTCTGATGTGTGTGTGTGTGTGTGTGTGTTCAGCGTACACAGTTGACCTGGCCACTTTTTGCGCGCGCGTCTCCCACTAGAAGACGATTCATCTCTCGGCAAACTCCCTCTGTCTCAGCCACTCTTGTTAACTTCTTCCCTCAGGAGCGTCAAACTTTCCCCGGGGCAAACTTTTCTCGACCTCGTCTTGTTCTTCTCGCCTGCTTAAACAAACTCTTTCATGGAGGATGAGGACGCTCAGTTGCCTCATTGCACTAAGTGTAAACCAGTGGTTGCTCTGCCATTCAGTCAGCATTCATGATTCATCTACGATCGAGGCCCCGATGTATCCGTTTAAAAATTCCTCACAATTTCACAATACCCTTTTATGATTTTTGCGCACATACTTAGATAATTTATTGCAGTCTCATGTTTATTCGACAATTATGGCTTTTGCGAAACATAACCAAAATCTCACATACTAACTTCCAACCGTACTAAGCATGCATTTTGATCGTGAGCAGTCTCTACTGTGTTTAGCCGGTTCTTGACTATTCGTCTTCTTTACCCTCTCGGTCCTCTTCTCGCTCCTTACTTCAACAAACTCTCCTGATCACCTCGCATCTCGCCTTCACTCTCAACTCGAAGCCAAACTCCCCCTGAGGCACTCGGTCGCCCGAGGAAATAGTTCTGTTGATCCAATCCCTCTTCTCAGTTACTCCCCTCCGGGGCGTTCACTGAGCTACCCTAAGACGACAACAGAGGCGAGTAAGAGGTTGCTTGGCCATGGCTTAATTATGTGCCAATATCTACATCTCAAGCGAAATACCGATGTCGTACGTGTATTTACCCGATAATGAATTAAATAAGACTGATCCCTCTCTATTTTTATGTGCGTTGATGTATGTCAGATCTAGCGTTGAAGAGAGTGGGAATGGCATAGTGTGAGTATGAGTGCCGAAGGCGCGATTTCTTTGTCTTCCTCCCTCAGGCAACGTGAAGTGGCCACACCACGGGTCACATTTCACGTCCTCACTACGCACTCCAACAGTGATTTCGCTTCCGCTTTCTGCCTTTTTGGCATTCGTCACTCTGAGGTAGCCGTGTCATCGCATTATTACTTACAACCTGGTGCTTACCGTTTCTCTCATTTCCCGTGTGAAAAACAGGAGCGAAATTTCATTTGCGAATGACCTGTTGAGAATGATCCGCCATTTTGACCGTTACGGCGCAAACCTCCATTGCGCTCGGGTCTTTCTTCACATATTCCATTTCTCGTCTTCACTACATACTCGAACTGTGATTCCTCTCTCTCTCGTTCTGTCATTTACCATTTGTCGCCTGGATTCTGAATACATTACCGTAACCATCGTTATACTTATTATTCATTGTCGTTCTACGTTCGGCCACCGCCCCTTGTTATTAATCGTAACTATCCGTTCTCACATTGCGGTGTAATTCGTTTCTATCCTTTACCATTGTTCGATTACAGTACTCCTTTCTCTCCGCGAGGTCGTCGTCTCAGGAATCGAACGCGCTTCAAAGACGACCATGAGTCGTCCCTCCCTGCTCATCCTCACTCTGCTACTCCAGTCTACTGCAGTTGCGTCATCCTCCGACAGAGAATTCATCAATGCGATTAAATCGCTGCTCTTCGGACCTAATGTGAGTTTCACCGTGTTAATATAGTCAAATAGACGCGAAGCAGGGTAATTCCTCGAGGATCTTGCGTATTTATTAGACAAATAGAATTTGAGAGTTCGACTAGAATAGTTGCGTTTGCCCGTTTAGCAGATATATTATGAAATCATGAAAATTATTCCGAGCGATGAGGAGATGTTTTACTAATCACAACAGTGCTGAATGAGCAAATCAAATTCTATCTGGGGATTATCTTGGTGCAGTGTATAGGTCCAAATTGCAATACTGACATATACGTCATATAATAGTATTGAAGTAGTCAAGTGATAATTTGGCCTTACTGGTGTTATTCTTCACCAGGCTTCAGTAGAGGGCGCAATTGCACGCGCATTTCATTTTTGTGTTTGGACTCGTCTTGACGTTAAAAAAACAAAAGCCGCCTAGCCGTTAAACAAATACATGATCGCTTTTCATCGACTCCTATACGACTAATCCCATCATTCGATCAGGAGGATAAATCTCGGTCTTATGTACACTACACTAGAATAAAATTTAAATTACACCAAATTTGCAACAATATGTTTCAGAGTAGCCATATTTGCCAAGTCTTGGTACTTGAGCAGTAATACCCAGTGAAACTTGAATATTAGGAATCATTATTATCTATAATTAATAAAAATAATAATAATTCGATTGTTGTGCGTACGGCATAGTCTACAAAAGCGGAGTAGCCATTAGGCAAACATAGATTATCGGCTTTCAAACCAGAAGAAAGAAGAAGCATGAACAAGATACAGACCACACTGCTTGTGAGCAATAGACACGTTCTAGGGTTCAAAATCGGAAAATTTCCGAAATTTTTCTCCACCGCGGTGTTGTCTCATCCCGACAGACCGCAGCGCTGCGGAGAAGAAAGGCGACAAATTTACTGTTTTAGAACCTCTAACAACATAACTGTGAAACAGACACTTGATTGCTCTATCGTATTGATACTTGGGTGTCCCGTAAGTCATCGCATTTTCATTTATCTCCCCCGTGCTATTGTCTATAGGCGAAATGCGGGCGGCTCCTCTCGATTACGATGTTTTCGCTGCGAATTAGGAGGAGGAAGGGGTCTCGTGGCGCCTTTTGAAAGGGGCTGTAGAGGAGAAATAAGCTGCGTGAGCGCATTGTTTTATTGACTCTGAGTACCCGCCGGCGAAATGAGTGCGTGTGATCAGACGCGTTTGATCAGGAAAAAGAGAAAGGAGTTTGGGGAAGATGTGACTGACCATGAAAACTAGTGAATATTTTCACATAGCTGTTAGGTTTCATGCGAAACTACTGACAGGAGCACATTGAATACTTAACCATTGCACTGTCCTAGATACTTTGACATTATGTTTCTCAATAGATATAATGTGCCCTCTTTCTGCTCCACATTGGTCACAGCTGTATTTCCAGTGCCATATATAATATTTTAACAATCTACAATCTGTGTGAACGAAGCAATCATGGAAAATTATAACTTTTCAAAAAAGAGTTCCTATTGCGAAACTGAAAGAACAAATGGTCAATTAATTTGTAGTCTTATGAGTTTCATAATTGGTCTTCTCTGGTTCGTCGTTTGTTCCCAAGTTTTAAATTAAATTCATTTCAGAATGGCACCAATCACTTGTCAGAAGATGCCCCTCTCGCTCCTCATCTCTCCGTCAGAAATTATCACCAGTTCCCACCTATTGGTAATCTAATTTTTACGTGTCGCCGAATCTTTTGTCATATTGTGATCAATGCGATCGATTGACCGCTATTTTAGCATAATGTTTTCACAAAATTTGTAGTGGTCACAAACTGTAGTTAGACTGAATCCTTTATGAACTGGGAAGTCTCGCGGCAATGCTTGCTTTGTCTTCTGTGCTCTTCGTATCTCGGCACGCTTGTGAAGTGGCCGCGTCACTCTACCCTCTCTCCTCTCTCCTACTCAGTCCTCTCTCATTCTGCTAGAGACGACTGCTCGGGGGAGAGGGAGGATGGCAAAGTGACTATCTCTCATCATCTTAGTTGTCTTTTCTCGGCTCTTGAGCATGCGCAGTCGGGCACTCAAAGAAAGCTGACAGCCCGGGCCCTTCTGAGAGTGGACTGGGATTTTTGCCTTTGGCAAGGGGGAAGAAGATAGGAGGGAACGGCAGTTTACAAGAACTCAGAGCGAATATGGGGAACCTTTTTTGAATTGCCAAACATCCTTTGTCTCCCTTCAATAGTATAGGTAAAGCGCAAGCGAAACACGCTGTGATTCCTAGCAAATCCTTAAACGACTCAAAACTACCGCCTCCATTGGGGTTGCTTTCCGTATCTCTGCTCTCTCATTCACTCGGTCGTCTCTGGCGCATAGAAACAATCTTGCGGAGGAGAACACATAGAGATGGAATATATTTTGGGATTCACTCTGCCATCACTAATATAAACGCCTACATTCCATATTCGAGTTCATTCGGAGAATCTGCTTTCTTTCCAACACAAGAAGAGCACTGTGTTTGCACAGGTCATTCATTGTGCATGAACAGTAGTCACGAGACAGTGGAACCGGGTAAATAATATCGAGCACCTTTTTTGTGAATGAGAAAATCTAATTTCCCGCAAAAACAGTGTATATTTGAGCCGTAATAGTGAAATGCGCTACGGCCTCGCTTCTCAAGTGTCCATTTCACCAATATGTCTCCTAAATTCATTTTTTACTTGTGCGAAGACCAATGCACTTACTATTTTTAATCGCAAAACGAAAAGTTAAAGACAATTCAATAGTATGGATAAATCAATGGGATGTTAGTGAGTATAGGTGATAGGGATTTGTAAAAAAAATTAAACAGTAAAATACAATAAATTTCAGTGCCCGTGACTGGAATGCCAACGGCCAACGGCGCCTGCTCACTCCCGCAACAGATCGGCACGGGACCGTACAGGATTCCGAGATGGTACAATAAATTTTATTTCATTTTTAGAATTCCAATTAACTAAATTATTATTATTTTTTGTTTTATTACTCCATGGGCATGGTGAAAATAATCGAAAACTTACAATGACCACTCGTTATGAAGTCCCGATGTTACATATCTTATGATTGAGGATTGAAATTGGTTACGGCATTTCATGATGGAGTGTATAGTAAAAAAATTAAGGTTTAAAACGGTAGTGAAGTGAATTTCTCATTCTTCCATGGGAGTGGATGTCTTTGTGAGCGATATATGAGTGGATTAGACGAATAAGAAATTCACTTACCGATTTCGAAACCCTAATGAAAATAAATACAGGTTCTACAACCCATCCCGACTGCGCTGTGAGCTCTTCTACTGGTCCGGTTGCTGCGGCAACGCCAATAACTTCCAAACCTTCCAGAATTGCCAGCAGCTGTGCGAAGGTACTGTAGCTTATATCTTGGTTGAAGTGTCGTGTCTTGCCCCAAGTAGAAGCTTGAGTGTGCGTAGTTATATAGAGATTGTGCTGTGATTTTCAGCATATATTTCCTTGATTTTAAAATTGGTCATAATTAGAGACAGCAGTGTTGTCTGTATCTAATCATAGGCGTGTCTTGCTAGCTCTAACCCCTTCCTGCAGTCGAATCATGCGTCTTGCCCCTGGACCGTGGAGTAGGATCGTCAAGACTCGTCCGATACTTTTTCAACACCGAACTGCAACTCTGTGAACAGTTCGTCTTCTTCGGGGCGGGTGGAAACAGGAACAACTTCCCCACGATAGAGGAGTGCAGAGACACGTGCACTGG
This sequence comes from Diplogasteroides magnus, assembly GCA_014805445.1. Lineage (NCBI taxonomy): Eukaryota > Metazoa > Nematoda > Chromadorea > Rhabditida > Diplogasteroididae > Diplogasteroides > Diplogasteroides magnus. The sequence continues at coordinate 5,684 of JACMIF010001983.1, read as the reverse complement.
TGAGATTACTGTAAGCCGTCGTAAATTAGGATTCTAATCTTTCAAATCCCGTCTGAGGTGCTGTCCAGGTGGGCTTTTCCAATTACTTTCTCTACTCCGATTATGAGTTACTTTGATACAATATTGATTGGTTTGACTGTGTGGTGAAGTGTGCGACTGCTAGTCTAGCTAGATAGAGTGGTGTGAAGTTGCTTGGAATATTAGTATTTTGCGCCACAGTTGCGGTCACCGAAAAAAGAGTATGTTTCACAGAAGCGCAATTTGTAATGTTGCCTGCATACATCAATTCCTGTTGTTCGGTCATCAAAAATGTTTCTATGTCTGCAATCCTTTAGATCATTGGCCATCTTTTTCCAGAAAAGAGACATACTGCAAGGAGTGAATTGAGCAGTTGAATTGAAGCGGCAATTTGTTAAGAGTCCCCCAACCCCTGCACCGTGCCGACCACAACTCCTCCAATGCAATGTGTGCCTGGAAATGGATGTAGCGAGGCCGGATTCTGTCATGTGGGCGCAACTACTGTTACCACTGTCTGCTGCCCGAAACCACGTTAGTTTATTTTTTTTATTCTTTAAGCAATTCTGTTTATTAAAATGCACATCAAATAATGGTTGCCAGGAACCACATACATAGATAAGATGAATAAGGTGAATGTGCGAATCAAATCGTTCTAAAGTATAATACGTGAACACTAAACATGTCATAACAATGCTGTATTATTTATTCAAAGGTGTATCCATAAGGGCGATTGTACCCATGCAGAGAGCAAATAATGTTTACAAAATTAAAATGAGCTTAATTTTTTTACAATGAATGATGAAATACGATGTTTAGTGCCCGTCGATCGCTGCCAACAACCGCTGAACATCGGAGTGGGCAACGGGAATCTGCAGAGGTGAGTGATCACGGTTATGTTTCACACTGCATAATAAGCCACATCGAAACCTACCATATAATGACGAAAAATGTACTCTCGCTATGTTTCACGCTGTCATTAAAGCATCTTCAATAACAGCCTGAGCAATGATGAATCCAGCAGAATTCTCAAATCAATAAAAAAATTATTGTTTGAGTCATTAGCAATTTCGTAAACATTTCATCCTTCAGATGGTACTTCAACCCCGCCACCCAGGCCTGCGGACCCTGCGTCTACAGGGGACTTCAGGTGCATTATATATATTTTTTTTATCTTAGAAACATTTCAAAATAAGAGATGAGCAAGAAGCGAGTTCAAAATTTCGTGCTTTGCTTATGATCAACTTCAAACGCAACTCGATTATCAGTAGATAAAAAAAAATTTTTTTTATGAAACCATGATTCAAGGAAAATAATATTAAATCATGTTTCAGGGCAATGAGAACAACTTCCTCACCCGCGAAGAGTGCGAGATGTCGTGTCTGGCAGGTGGGTCCTTTTTAAAATAAATTGTAAAAAATAAATAATACATGATTTTTCAGTCAATCCTTGCCGTATCGGCGTCCCATTCCGCAACGCACAGCTACAGACTGTGCAGTGCTCGGCATCGAATCCATCGGTAAGAACTTTTTGATGCAGCGACATCGACATTTGCTCCATAATTGAAAAATCAAAAAATGTGATATGTTCTGTGTTAAGTCCTTCGGTGACTATGCTAACTGTGCTCTTGACATAGCTGCCGGCAGCGATTAACGAGCCTCAGAGTTTGAAGATATGTAAAAAGATGTATTTCTATCAATGATATCCCCTGATGAGCAGGGCCATTTTCTTTGATCACGTTAACTTTAACGTTGCCGTCTTCTGATATTTTAGTGCTCCTAATTGTAAGCGCTAGATATTGGTGCAAGTGCAAACATTCTCCTGATATTAATTGATGAAACATATTCAGGTCTGCCCTGCCGGCTACTACTGCCACGTCGGCGCTGAGCCGACGACAACCGTATGCTGTCAGGCGCTCGGTATTGATCGATTTTCTTTCTTGTTGAGACCAATCTTCTTTGAATTTATTGATTTGATGGTCTGTCAGTCTTTCATCGGAACAGCCGTGGTTGCTGTGGTTTGTGGTGTTGGTGCCGTGGTAATATTCCTCAATTTGTGCTCACTAACCACTGAGAAGTTACTGGTCTTCCTCTACCCGGAGTAGTTCAATGTGTCGTTAATTTGAATTTCCCTCCCTAGCGGATCATGCCCAAACCGAACCACGCATAAGGTATCAGGATGGTTCCATTTATCAGCGGCACTTGACTGTGGATATTCGCACCACAATGCAAAATTGCCCATACATATATTCCACTATAATGTCTATAAAGGGAGAGGAATGCCTCTGACTTCTCAGCCTAGCCATCTGCTTCGTAGATACAGTAGTCGCTCTGCTTTATCGTGTAGCGTGCAGTGAGTGTGTTCTGTCGTTTCCCAGCTTCGGAACTGGGCGCCGCGCGGTGTCTCCAACCACTGGAGAAAGGAGACGGAGAAGAGGCAGCGACGAAGTGGCATTTCGATGGGGAAACGAGGTGGGAAGCGTAAAATTTGATAGATAAGAACAAACAAATATAAAAATGCAAGGAGCAATGGATGGAACATTTTATTGTATTTCCTAGTCAATTTATATGCTATACGAATTGGATAAATTGTTAGTAAGGGTAAACCGACGGCGTAACATTGCAAAAACGTTTGTGACTTAAGTTCAGTGAATGGCTGGTCAAATATCTACTACAATCATAACGCTTTTAACCATTGACAATTGAACTCAGATCTTGTTTGCCCTTCAACTATCTGGGCCTTCGCGGTAACGAGAACAACTTCATGAGCAAGGAAGAATGCGAGGTTTTTATTTCTGATATCAATTGATTATCGATTGTTTTTGTTGTCGATAAATTGGCTACTGTAATAAGACGAGTTATTAGCATGTTCTAGGATATGTTCGTTTATCGATATGAAAACTATAAGAACTGACATCTGGTATCTAACGTTGTGATTTGTAAGCGCCAGAGTTGCTCAGAGATCAAAGACTTCAAAAGCAACTAGCGCATATCATAATCAAGGATTCAGATATTATATTAATCATTAGTGAGCACCGGTCTCGAATCCCTTGCAAGGCACTGCTTCAGCAGATTCCCTCCTCAGCGCATGCGCTTTATAGGAATAGATTTTTACGTGAGCAGACAACTGTTATACACCCTGTACCAGACTGCAACATTCCAAAAGCAAACACACTTTCATGACAAACCAAACAAAATTCAGGAGTTATGTCCAGTGTGGCAAAATCCCTGCTTCCAAGGGAATCCTCCTGTGGGACAAGATAGACGACCAATCGGGTGCGGAACGGGAACCGACTGTCCGGCTGAGTGAGTCAACTGTATTTGTTGTTAGATTACAAACTACTCAGTAGGGGTTCTCGAACGGCAATAAAGTGTATTCCGCATCAATCTAATTTCCACGGAGCTGTTGTCTCTACGTACGCTAGATAATCACAACGAGTGGGTTAGATGAATGACAACTGCACTTCACTGTCGACCGTTTTAAATCAATACTACTCAGCAAACACTCCTATGTGTATGACTTGGACAAGAAATGCACTTTATTGCCGATTTAGAAACATATTGAACACCATTTCAGTTCGTACTGTCACTTCGGTGGTGATGCTTCAACGACTATTTGCTGTCCCTCGCACTCTCACATCGTGCCGTACTGTCAGCAGGTAGAGTGCAAATGGGCATTTACGCTATAATAATGAAATTGATGAACCCTCAACAAAGTCGCGGCTTAATGACCATTTCGCCATTATGGCGCAAATATTCGTGAACCGCATTCGCTCATGAATATAGTGGCTATGTTCACTGTTGTTGTGGTTAATTTCCAACAGCTTGGTTATTTTTTCATCAGAAAAGTGCTACAAATTATGTTGTGATATGCATGCTGCTAAATGCCTAGATTAGATAGTAGGGTTGTCTAGACGAAACCGAAAGTTTCGTTCAATCGAGAGGCGATTCTCATTCTTTCGTACGAAAGTGCGGACCGATGTATTTTCAATGCAAATCTTAACCGAAACTTTCGTCTATTCATTCCATTTCGAAAGTTTCGGTCAGCATGCGAATGTTTCGTGCAATCGTGGATGCAATTGTTATTCGGCTAATCTCCGCGGAACGGTTCTCTATCACATGAGACAACCGCTCCGAGGCGATTAGACGAATGATAATTGTTCTGGAGGAGACATCCTAACCTTGAAACATATAACATTCGGAAACTTTCGAGTTAGACGAAAATTTCGTCTATTTCATTCCATAGTAGAACGACCGTTCTGTACTTTCGTACGAAACAGGAATTATTCCATTATATGACCGAAAGTTTCGACTTTCGGTTTCGTTCCGACAACACTATTAGATAGTATAAATAGCGCAACATTGACGATGTCCGGGAGTTATTTTTTTAGCTAATTTTTGGCCGGGTATGAATAATAAAATATTAAACCTTTGTCCAAAGATCTAGAGTTCAGAAACAGAAACATTCGAGACTCCCGTAGCGAATGCTTTGTTGCATGCTTAGGGGTACGGTATCATATCCGGATAATTGGCCTGATTTCAGGTCCTGCAACCAGGGTCGGGCAGTTACATTCTGCCGCGATGGCACTTCAATGCTGCAATCAGAAAGTGTGCTCCGTTCACATATGGAGGTGGGCGAATCTTCCTCTGGTAAATGTTAGATAATATATGGAATAATTATGCCCATTATGGAATAACTAACCTCCCCTGAATTTCATCGGAGCGATCGTCTCTCATTTCGATTGACGACCACGCAGTATCATTTTTGGAATATGTTTCAATGCTACTAAATATTTTTAAGGATTCGGCGGTAACGAGAACAACTTCGTTTCCAAGGAGGAGTGCGAGAGCTCATGTCCCGTATTCGTCAACCCCTGTCCTTACGGAACTCCGCTATTGAGGTTATCTTCTCATTTTTGATTATTACCTAGCAAATTTTTCACGCTTCATTTATCTTATGAGTGCGTCGCCGAAAATGAGTAATTGCAACATTTCCATCACCATGAATTATACATTTCATAATGAATAGTGATTTTCAGAAATGAGCTGCCCATTCAGTGCGAACCGGGAATCGCGTCTTGCCCCAACGGACATTTTTGTCATAATGGTCAGTACATATTTCTCATGTTGCTGATTCAGCGTCCGATAAGCGGATGACAGACAGATGATGCTATGCACATTTTCGCCGTAATGGTAACATTACATGCTGAGAATGGTAGTGCATCTGTCCATTTCTCCATTATGGCGGAACTTCAATAACAAATTCATTGCGTTATTTTCCTTCTCTTCGGATAAGCAGTTGCTGTTTTAATCCTGCCTACATTAGTATGCATATCAAGTGTACTTTCAAATCTCGAAATTTAGTGCTATTTCGTCGTTTTTCTGATACACGCAAATTTTCTCGATATGTTTCAACTGTGACAGTTCAGTTAGGAAGCATCAAATGAGCGCGGTAATGGCCATGACATGGAAAATGATCACGAATTTATACAATTGATTCTTTGCCAGGATTCGACTCCGAATCCTCAGTGTGCTGCATCGGAGTGTCTGACCCGTGCACGGTTGAGCTGTCGGAGGGAGAGGGCGGCATGGTTCTGCAACGGTAAAATATTATTTACTTATTTTAATATAATAGATAATAAAATTAATGTACCAGGATATATATATATT
>JACMIF010001982.1:0-20324 GCA_014805445.1 Diplogasteroides magnus | reverse complement strand
CCATTTCCCCTCATTCAGTTTGAAACTGCCTACCATTTACTGTTAAAACTGTCAATATTGACAGTTTATCTGTCATATATGGCAGTTTCAAAATGACGGCCTCAAAGACTCTCCGGACACCATCTTTATAGCCCTCAGGAGGAAGTGTATCACTGCATAGAAAGAGCTTTGGAGAAGGATCTAGGCGACATTTGCCGTCGTCTCTAAATATGCATTTACGTGGTCTGGTCAAGGCCGCAATTTGGCTGATATTGGCACATTCGCACAAATTCTGCATCCTACGTGGTAACGGCAGCGCTAAACAACCAAGAATTATCCCCGATCTTTGACCGACTTCGACCCATAGTTCCTTGATTTTGCTTTGATTTCGGCACAAGTTTCAGTATCATATGAAACATTTCAGTTTTGATCTCAATCTCAATTCCGCGTTTTGGTTGTTTCCAATTACTTATAATAATAATAATAATAATAATAATAATAAGAATAATAATAATATTCAGGCAACATAGCCGGCTATGGCAACGAACAACAGCGATTGGGATTGCGCCATGGAAATCGGTAAACAAATTCAGAAGCAGCTATGATTGGTTCATCGAGCTTGGCGCTGCTGCAGTCAACACTACCATCACTTTCTTCATGTCGCTGCATTCGATGATCATCGTTCGAAGGTAAGAGACAAGGAACGCATTTCGGAAATTCTCACCTTCCTAATAATCCACCGTGTGTTTTTGTTTGCTGATGTTGTTTGATCGGAATTTTTTATGAAACTTTTAATGCAGGCAACGCACCGGCTGCAGCGAGGGGCAAAAACTTCGCGACACTCAAGTACCATGTAATATGCATACATACTGAACTATTATACCTAGTTCGCATCTTACGTTATATAATATTCTGGCCTCTCTCGACGTCCTCTCACGTCTGCTGTTTCATCGTTGCTCTGATCACAGTTCATGATTCTCGATATGTTCTAATAATAGTGACATAGAGTCAAGAGCAACAATTGAGATTCTTGGGCGTAATGGTGACTTAGAATTTGGTTGCAGCTCCTTGCGAACGCGCTGATGTTCACGATTCCCATGGGCTCGCTGTTCACAATGGCTGCACTTCCACGAAGCACGAAAATGCAAAGTGAGGATTTGAAATATATTTTTTAAAGTAAAACAAATATGTACAGTAAAGCCGAGATGACCTGTGCTACATTTATTTTAGCGACTATGTAACGCGAGACGAGCATAAGAAAAGCTAAAAGGACGCATTTCATTCGTAGGTGAAACTAAAAAAAATAGAACATTGACATGCGAAAATCCGTAAAAGTGTGCTGGCATCTAAAATTAATAGGAATAGCGAAATTTTGCAGTTGTCACGACGTTCGCCGAGGGCGTGATGTCGACTCATTCATCCGTATCTGCACTCATTTTCATCCTCGGAAACAAAGATAAACTAATGCGATCGTTGTATGTATCAATCAAGGCAAGAGGAGAGCGTCGAAGATACAAAATTAATTGCAACGAAACTCTTAAACTGTTTCACTTACAAAAAGAACACTGTCACACATTTTGATAGGGTCTTCTTTGTGTAATATTGATTACTGAATAGGGTGTCGCATTCGGGTATAAAGTGCAACTTATTTGTCTCTACGCATTTGTGACTCATTCTTTCTCACCCGTCATAGACAACCGGTCGGAATGAGTGAACAGACAACTATGATGCACTTTATACCCGAAAGCGACACCTTATTACTGAATCAATATCGAATATATTAATTGTTTGGTGGCCTTCCACAGCGCCTTCTTCCAGCAACGTTGAATGATGAAGATCATGTTGTATTCATTGGCTGAAGCATATCAAATAAAATTGCGCTGATTGAAGATGTCACTGGGGATTTTTAAACGGTAAAAAGTGCATTTATTCCATATCGCCTAAATAAGGCGTTATGTCCACTCATTCATCCGTATGTGCTTTTATCCTCGGCAACAGGAGATACACAAATGCAATCGTTGGCTGCATCAATGAAGGTAAGAGGAGAGCGTCGAAGATACAAAATTCATTGCAACGAAACTCACTAGGCTCTTCGCATTAAAGAACCATGTCACAATTATTTGATTGGGTTACTTAACATCTCGTGAAGTATAGGAATTTGATATCGAATAATTTTTTGTTTTGTCATTGCAAGAGCGATCAATATGCAACGGTGAATGCAACACTTCACGTTATGTCCATTGGTCGAAGCATACCAGAAAAAATCGAGCTGTAATTGTCTACAGTGTGTCGTGTCCTTTTCCTCCAGAGATCCCGTCGTTGACATTTCATTTGCAATTAGTACACTGCCATGTCAGCGTTCCAACACCCGCCACTCGGTCTTCGATGGATACGTTTGAACGACATTGCTAAAATCGGGTCTAACCAAGTGGTGGAGTAAATAAAAGCAATTTCATTATTTCAAAGGATTCCGCAAGCCGTGATTGTGAGGTTCAGTTATTTATGACATTAGTGTAGAGCGGCAATGGGCAATAAGCGGAAACGAAATCGATGCTTGCGCTGGCTTGTTTATGCAACGATAGACGAGACGGCCATGTAAATTGTTAAATTCCTACGGCGCCTTTTACTTACGTTTTTGGCAACTGAAATAATCTCACATGTTTTTTGTAACTCTACAATCCCATTGCACAACATTGACATTTTCAAAAGACCAAATCTTTATTAGATGCTTGAAACATTTTTTTCTAGCTCTCGAAACTGCTTTACTTGTTGTCAGTGTAATAAATTATTTTTCCTCTCTTCTTCAAGCTCCACCTGTTTCATTGCTCGTGTACTTTTGGTACTGTGCCGGCCACCGGCAATGTTGAGCAAGCCGGTATCTCGTATTGTAGTCACAAGTGGTATTGCTGAAATATCTCAGCTGCGATTTTGAAAGTGTGTATTTGTATGCCCTTTATATCCACTCGTTTTTCACTCCTATGTTAGGCAACAGGATATCACAGATCTTCTGAGAGAGTGAAACAACACTGCCGCTGCACTTTTCACAGTTCATAACGAAAATATTTTCCCCCGACTATATCGAGCCCGCTCATCACGATGGCACGCTTCATTTTGCTTGAAAATGACTCGTTGGTTTTATATGCCCTGAGGGCATGTTCATCATTTTCTCCTTTTCAAGTGTTTTTCATGGCTATTTCAGTAGTGGAGACGTAACAGACACTAATAACGATATTTTCAATGCATTTTGAGCCATGGTTGTGTTGGCAAAATTTCCAAATTAGGCACTTTTAAACTTTCAATGGTATTTTTCTCGAAAAAATGCCACTGTGTGTGCTCAGGTGAGTGGATAAAGAGTGAAGCATATCTTAGAATGCAGAGATTCTCCCCTTTCTACCATATGTTTCACTGTTTGACAAAACCACCGAAAATTTTTATATGTTTTCGCTCCACTTGTGTACAGAAAAAACACATACACATTATTCTTCTGAAAAAAATTGTGTATATAGATTCGAACTTGGAGATTCCGAATATCCACTCAACCGAGCACACACAATGGCATTTTTTCGAGAAAAATACCATTGAAAGTTTAAAAGTGCCTAATTTGGAAATTTTGCCAACACAACCATGGCTCAAAATGCATTGAAAATATCGTTATTAGTGTCTGTTACGTCTCCGCTACTCAAATAGCCATGAAAAACACTTGAAAATGAGAAAATGATGAACATGCCCTCAGGGCATATAAAATCAACGAGTAATTTTCAAGCAAAATAAAGCATGCCATCGTGATCAGCGGGTTCGATATAGTCTGGTAAAAATATTTTCGTTATGAACTGTAAAAAGTGCAGCGGCACCCCCTCTACATTTTAGCTCCGCTTTGTCAGAAGATCTGTGTTATACCCTAGGCACATACATTAAAGTGCATGTTTATTCAGAGTTTAACATAGTTTATCTCTTTCGTTTTCCAGATACCAGTCCGTTTCGTCAAATAAATCGTTCCCAGCGCAAATTGGCAAATGTTCTGCTAGTTCCTACAACAAATAGTGCACTCACCAGAAGAACGTTACTAGCCATACAGTGTTGCACGTGTTGCAACGTTGACGGCGTCTGAAAGGTCAATAATCGTTGTCACTCTTCACTCTTCCTCGTCATTAGGGTTCACCTGTAGTGCATTTATCATTCGTCTAATCTCACTCGTGAGATTGGCTACCGTATGCCGATGCAACAACACGGCAGACATTAGATAGAATGACAAATGGCATTGAAAGCATGAATCCGGGAAACCTGCATACTAGAGTGGAGGCCATGACCAATGTTACGACGAAGATATGTTTCAGTCCGTTCATAAATACGAGTTACGAGTAGCAGCTCTGCTCACTTTGTCAGTGTTCATGCTACAACTATTAAAGCTTCAATACTCAAACAAGCGACTATCTATTCAAATGAATCAAAAGTCGCGATAGTCTAATGGAATTTCTAATGGAACCAATGGAATTTCAGATGATGCCCGGACTCTAGTAGATTGTAGATTACTGTGGTGTATGTTACTCGTAGCATACTATAAGAGCACTATAGAATATAATAGTAAGATTACTGTAGCAGGATAACATACTACAGTGACCTACAGCAAGGTAATATACGAGCTCGGGCATCATCATAAGTGCCATACTAACCATGCTCCTCAACGGTCTTTCGTGTGCTCCGGTTGGTTCCGTAGACACTTTCATCCTTCGTGAATGGAGGAAGTTGTCGAATGAACGAGTGGAGATACTCGTCGATGGTATCACATGCGATTCCCTGCAGATAACGACGGTCAGATGACGTTATCGTTTCAAAAATGGCAGTAAAGCGCATTTGTCATTCGTCTAATTCGTCTTATAAACTGCCATCTGCTCTATGTGAGAGATCACATGTGAAACGAGACTAGACGAATGATAAATGTATTTTAGCGCCGTTTTTAAAACCTGCGTAAGGAGAGCCTTTACAGTTTTTTAAAAAATATTTGATAATTTTATCTCAATCTGAGAGATTATCTTATGGGAGATTGTCTTATTGTGGATGAGAAGACTAACCATTGGTGAAATTTTCCGTCATACATTCAGAAATATTTTTTAAAAAACGTCTTTAAATAGACGATTTTGTGTTTCACGCACTAGACTTAATTCTACTCTTGGTCTTACTGGCGATGGTCCTCTGCGTTTGATGATTCTCATAAATATCAAACTATTATTCATGTAAACGGAACTGATATAGCTGGTACACATGGCGATTTTTGGTCGTGTTATGCGTTAAACAACGGAAAAATTCTTATATAGAAATCCTGAAGCATATTTGAACACACTGTGAAAAGCATGAATACGGCTATCTTTGGATGCGGTTTGATGTAGACTAATTAAAATTTAATTTTAAGAAAGTTTTTGACGCATTTGAGCGAGGATAAACTGAAATATCAATTAAAATAATGAAATTGAAGAAAATTTCAGATATGTTTCAATGCGTCCTGAAATACTTGGACATATCAGTTCAGTTTACATGAATAATAATTGCGGTATGAAACTTTTAAGAGATATATTCCGAGCCATTTTATGATACTATTTTAATTTATCCCTGTCATTAGGGGATCTAGAAAAAATATGTATGAAAAGTTCAGCTTTTGGAACAAAAGTGGATCATTCGAATCCGTGTCTTATATCCTATATAAGTTACAGGAGAGCGGTTGAATGGACAAACACTCCTAGATGCTTCCGAACAGGAAAAGGCACTTCGGTCCAAATAGCGATATAAAATAATCCCTATAACCCACATGAAGAGCAGTCGATTGGCGATTTTGAACGCGTCCTTGAAGAAGACAGTTCTTGCTATGTCAGTTGTGAGAGGTGTTGAGGCAAGATTCATTCGAAGCTCGCGCATTTCCTGCAATGGATGAAGGTGTTACATATAACCATCATAGACGGACAAGGATAATGCTAAATGCAAACATTAGAGATCTTGAATCGACTCATTTACATTCCTTTCTCTCCAATTCAGTAGTTATCACGTGCGAGAGACAACGACTAGGACTGAATTATTGGAGAAAAAAACTGCATCAAATGAGTTTCAAGGTCTCTACTAAACATGGTCCAGCAGGTTGATCACAATGACAATGTGAACATCTCCAATGCAAAAATTGTTCGTTTTTGTCGTGATTTTGCAGCGATCGTTGCCATATCTGATTATGGGTGAAAAATAAGAGCGTCGTGAACCCTTGCGCCGCAATGGTGAAATGAACAAATCCGTTTTGGCACAAGGCACACATAGCGCTCTTGTCGTTCACATATGACTAGGGTACAGAAAGCAAATACAGATGCATTTTTTGTTGTCTAATTCCCTCGGAGCTGTTGTCGCACTCATGTGATGGACAATCGCTCCGAGCGAATTAGACGAATGGAAAATGCACTTTTGATTGTTTTCCGTGCCCTATCCGTGATTATAGTTTAATGATGAAAAAAGGAGAACCGCCCACCTTGAACGTCGATAGATTGCGTACAATTCTCTGCAGATACGCGAGTCGATGGGGCCGCACCATCTCACGAACGCCCGCAGCCATCAGACTCTACAGTAGGAATGATCAAGGTTACTGTACTCTTGACTCTGGTACCACCCCAGGTTTGCCAATTTCTATGCGAATTCAGTTATGTTTCACAGGCTCTACATCTCATCTCGAAAGGTGTAGTTTTCGTAGGGTGTCGCAAATGGGAAAGTATTGACAGCCGTTCATTTCTATCCGTCTAACTTCATTTCATTAGCGTTCTTCTAAATAAAATGGCGACAAACGCGATGTGGAGAAGGTAGACGGCTAGAAATGGACGGCTGTCAATAATTTCCCATTTGCGATACCCTATGTTTTCGTGAAACATAACTAAACCTCTCATAAAGTACCCCACCTACTACAGTACCCCTCTGTCTCGCACTCACTTGGACAGTCTTGGTCCTTGATTCAGGGACATATTCGTGCATAATGTCCCTAAGAACAGCCGGATTCAGCCAGAATCTGTAGACCGGGTTGAGAAAGAATCCCACGGCACGGATGAGGATTAGCTGAACAATATATAATATTTCATTTTTGTATAGTTACCGTAACCCAAGAATTATGAAACAAGTTGTTGTATTAGCTGAACAAACAGATTTATGATCATTAGTAAAACGCACCGTCTATATTGTTGCAAATCCATACATTCACCACTTATTTCAATACAGTTGCACAAAACAGACAGTTACCAAACTCTAATTTGGAATAAGCTGAACAAACATAACTATCTCATTTTGGGTAGTTACTGTAACCCCAAGCTGCCTGAATCAAGTTAAAAGGATGAATTATAGTTCAGAAAACCCAGTACATTAACTAGTGGGGCAAGACAATATAAGGAAACGGAATTGCAGTCTATGCATGCATTCTTTAGTTATTCCAATACAGTTGGACAAAACAACCACTTAACACAGCGTTTCTCCACCAGATTTACAAACGCACGGTCAGGCTGTCGGTAAGATTTCTCCGCTCTCTCACTACTCTCTAACCGGAAACAGACGACGGTCTAACCGTGTGTGTTTATGGATAGTTACCGTAACCAAAGCACCCTGGATCAAGTTATTGGGATGGATTAGAGTTCATTTAGCACAATGACTAGTGGCGAGTGGCTGACTAACAGAATTATATTGACGGTATTGTAGTCTATGCATACATTCACCACTTATAGCAACACAGCTATACAATCAACCAGTTAACCCATCTTGAATTGGGAATTCGCTGAACAAAATATTTAATTGTTTTGTATAGTCACCGCAACACAAGCACCTTGAATCAAGATATTGGGATAGGTTAGACTTTTAAAAAACAAGATATTGACTAGAGGGGAGTGACTCCTCGACTGGAAAATCCTCGACTTTATTATAGCATAAGCAAACTTTCGCCGCTTATTTCAACACAGTTACACTAAACAGCCAGTTAATCTCACTTATCTCGCATTCACAACCATACATGTGCGGTCAGGCTGAGGGCCAGATTTCTCTGCTCTCTCACCACTCTCTAACTGACAGCAGACCGTCAGTTTGACCCTATGTGATGGAATCAATGTCAGTGAACAGAAATGAACTCGATTTGTTAAGGAGATACTAGGATTTCCCGAATGACCACCATTCCATTTCCCATTTTCTACCATATATTCATTGGCTGAAACATATTTCGTGCTTTGTGAGCACCCCGCTTCACTACGATACTCTTGGAAATGTGGTTTTTGAAAAATTTTGGAAAAAAGTCCCCGAATGCCAGTTCCTAAGTGTCACATTGCTTGATCAAGTTCACATGGGTGAAAGACAACAGCGCCATGGACACTTGCGCAACAATGATGAAATGACACAATAATATCGGGATTCAAGTGTCCATTGCACAATTATGGAGAAAATGTTAAAAGCGCTCTTGTCTTTCACCCGAATAAACTCCATCTTGCAATTCATTTCAATCTCAAATCATGCAGTTGGGAATGGATGGGAAATTATTGCGCATATATTGACGGCATGTTTCTTATGACAAAAGCTTGAAAGCGCTGTGGCCCATGGTGCTAGATAAATATAGATACTGACAATGAAACATACACGTGTATATTTTACAGTTGATGTGCAATCATCTCTTTTGAGCTCAAAATAAGAGACGTGAATAAAGTCGAAATTGTGTTTTTAGGGCAAAATTGGTATTCGGTGACAACAGTCTACCCATGATTTCAGGAAAATTCAATTATCTGAAAATTCATTCAGTCCGCGGTAAAATTAAAATGAGAATATCGTCGTCTGTATATTGCAATTCAGTGGCGACAATCCCCCGTTTTCAGGAACTGGACCAGCTCAAGAGCGAATTTGAGAAAGCCCAAGGTTGGCTTGTGTTTCACTCTTAGAATAAGAAGAAATGGATAACCAGTTGCTGTTGGAATAGCTGGTTTGTCGAAAATCATGTGAATTAGTTCGAGATTATTGTATAACGACAATTTTACGGCTCTCTGGTCATTCATCCGAACCATAGTTCAAAAAGTACCCCAAAAACGCGTACCAAGCGCGGCATTGGCTCGAAAAATTGGCCGTACCCAACATGGTGTTGGGTGACCGTAACCCGAAATGACTTGAATTGTTTTGCACCCAGCGCGGCACCGACCCACTCCGCATGGATTATCTGAATTATGATCCAAACCCGCTCACCATGTCTCTTTCCTTCGAACTGAATCGACTCCTAACGTGCATTCGATTCTTCTCTGATAGCAGATCAACCGAGTCCAACTGCCTTTTCTTCGCCGTTGTCTAAAACGACAGTTTTACTAGTGAATTACCGTAGTAGTGGAACTTCTGCTGAAACCCGGACTAGGTTACTGTAGGATTACGGTGGTAGAGTTACAGTAACCTACAATAGACTAGAGTTCGGACCTAATTGTAAGCAGAAGTACCGTATCCGGCTGACCTTTCGTGGCAATTCCTTCTTCTTGGCCTTCTTCGGTTCAATAGACAGTGCCTGTGCGGCCCTGATCGATGGAGCGACCGTTCGGGTGACTGCGCCGTTCTCCAGTTTCACCTTAGAATACACAATTCATGCTTGAAATACTGTACGTAGCCTAGTATAACAATGAAAGTTTTCTTGAGCAGCTCTCTTTTGTTCAACGATCAACCCAACAGTGCACAACAGCTATTAAGTGGCGTGATAACACCAGCATTCACCAGGCAGTCCCACGAAAAAAGGGGGAATGAGAAATGGCTGAACAACTCAATCCCAGACCGCAGATCGTTTTACGATGAGATTCCATCATTAGAGATTATGTTGTTCTCCTTGTAACTGTAAACATATTTCATGCGATTGAAGGTATATACGAAATGAACTCATCGTTTCCTTAACAATGGACACAACAAATGGTGGGATGACAACCACCTCCCTAATAAAATATTGTCGCTATAAAACACAGTTCTATATATACCAAACCGTTCTCATGGTGGTCGATCTCATCACTACAGCCATAAAGAGCGGCAACTGGTCTAATGATGATGGTTGACGAAGTCGAGAATGAACAAGAACATGTGGTAGGATGACTCCCGTATTTATAATACCAGGGAGACCCCGAAAGACGAAGTAATAATTGATTAGGGTGGGATAGAAAGAAGAAGTGCATTTTGCTTTCGTCTATTTCACCCCGGAGCGGTTGTCGCTCTCATGTGATGGAGGGGATTAGACGACACTTCTGCTTGGATTTTCCACCCCATAAATGATAAATCGTTCCAACAACTAACCGTCGCCTTCTTCTGTTTGCTCAACTCCAGATCGGATGGCATGAGACATCGGACGAATGAATTCCATTGCTTCCAAATCTTCTCCACCCGTTCCTCGATTGTCACACGAGTCTTCTCACCAAAGGAGCGCATTCGAGAGAGGCACCTCAAACACGACAATCTTCTTTTACAAAAATCATTATTCCTGGACCAGGGGGTAATCTATATGGGATGTGATCCTGCCTGTGGACTGCTAGACACACGACAATCATTCATCCGTACATACTACTAGGGTGTCGCATGCGAGTCTTTTAGTGCATTCGTTGTGTCTCACACACTCTCTGAGGAGCGGTTGTCTCTAAAATGCAGATATAACCGCTGCTCAGAGAGCAGAGGCACGACGCACTAAAAGTGCATGCACTAAAAGAGTCATATCCGACACCCTAGAATATAATTTTATTTAAACTAGCTGTTTGTGCGTGTGACGCCATTAATTAATAATTACTGTAATTATGCTCACAGACTTTTCAAAATCGTCCGGATGCAAGATAACTCATATATATGTTTCTTGTGATGCATAAAACCTAAGGGAAATTCTTAAGTTGAGTATACTTTGCAAACTGGGCTCTATGTATTTACAACAACACGGAAACGAGCGGTCTCTGATAACGTATCGTGGGGTGAAAGACGGCAGCGCCGTGAACATTTGCACCATAATTGTGATGTGGACTCTTAAGCCGTGGATTGGATTGCATGCTTTCATTTCATCACTATAGCGCAAATGTCTATGACGTCTTTCACTAATCTGTGTGCTGTCAAGTTGCCGGTTAGACATTTCTGATCTCTCTCTTATAAAGCTGTGCTCTCTGTCTAGCCGGCAATAGACCGACAAATGCAGTTAGATCTCATTGAAAAGGATTGGACAACTCTTACGGAGGTTCTGCGAAACCGGCTGTTTTGTGTGACGTCTTCAATAAATAATTCTTACGGTTAGTTACGCTAGTGATTAAAGGGAAAAAAATTTAAATATCCTCACCATGACACGCACTCTGCCGGCCGCGCATTTGGATCCCAATGACGTTGCAGGTGGCTACAAATGGAATCTTTTTTTGTTTTGTTATATTGTTGTCTATTTTTTTCACATAAATATGTATTAATCAAATTATTCTCATTGATATTTTATACATTGAACATAAATACTTACATAAATAGGCCAGAATTGAAGCCAGCAACTCCGTTTCGGTCTCCAATTGGCTCGATTTCAATTTCGTCCTAAAGAGAATCATAGTATTCTCGATCAAAGATGTAGTACTACGAACTCGTTCCACAGCTTATGTTTCATAACTTGCCTAAGAATTTTAAAAATCATACTGATATGGAGATACGACAGATACTGCTATACATTACGGTAGATTATATATATCTCCAGCGCCAACGCAATTTTCTATTCATTGAAATAAATAAAGTAAATATTCATTAAAATAAATAAATAAAAATAATAAAAAAAGATAAGATACCGTGGTGACTGGCCGCGTTATCGGTCCTTTCTCAACAGTTCCAATGGAGTACGCTCGCGCCTAAATTAGACCATTTGGTAGATACCGACTAAAGCCTCTCAACCGACTCCGCATCGTCTCTCGAACAGCTATAAATTTCATGAGTGGGGTGAGAGGCGATAGATGCGGCATTAGAGTCATTTCGCGTATACTACATTTGGGTTGGGTTTTGCATGCGAAAACGATTACCGGTTCTTATCCCAGATAGGCTACATCTCAAAAGTTATAGCTTCCGTGAAACGTAACTGATCTCGTAAAATATCTTCCGACCCTAGATTAGAACGATGTCTATTGTATAGTGTGAATTAGGGACCGACTTATGGACCGTTTTTCGTCCGTGCGCACCGGTGAGTCATTCTCTCTCTCTCGCTCATCATAGACTACCGGCAGAATGAGGACACAGACAAAAGTCAGTTCAAAATTCGTTCCCTAGTGTGAATGGACAGATAAACAACGATACATGTGGATTGGTGTACTCTTCGGGCGCTTCACTCCTGTATGCGAGGGGCGTTGAGTGAACGACTGCACGAAGATGAGTCCAGAATATGTCGAGGTCGGTCTGAACGACAATCAGGAATCAACCAGGAAGGAGGATCACAGTTCGAATGGCATAAGAACATTACAGAACAAGCCACTACTCTTTGAGTTTCCACTTTTATGATTCGCTGCTAACAGCGAAGTTGCTTGTTTCGACGTTTCTTGCAACATTAAATATGGTATCGTTAAAGAGTTTATGAAATTTGTATACACATTCCACCATGCATTTTCATGATCAGTAAATCATATCGTAAACCGTGACAAAATCACGATACCACACTGTAAAAATCAATGGACCACCCTGTTGGACGAAACGGTAATTTTTTACACTAGAATTGAACGGATTTTCATTGTGGACATGCTACAAATCAGTGTGACCGCACATACATAATAGACAAGAGCCCCTGCCCTGAATGGCAGTAGGCAACAGGGTCATACCTGGAATAGATAGTGAGGGCCCTACAACCTCCCCGAACTGTCTTGACCCCAGAAAGGCGTCAGACTCACCCCTTTAGCAGATTTAATTGGCGAAATGATGCAAAATGAAGAGATTCAACCGGTATTTGTTTATAGAATTTCAGCATACCCAAGCTTTTATCGGCCCTTCCAACATGGCATTTTTATTTAAGCGAAGATTGCGAGCAGTTACCACACTGCTAGACCAAAAGCTGGCCCTCTGACCAGGGGAGGGTTCGCCGGCCCCATAACCCTGTCAGAACGGCAGGGATTACTACTCGCCCTTTCGGATAATAGATAGGCTGGACCACCACCCGCGACAGTGGATGGGCCCAGGAGCCGGTCATCAAGCATTCACGGCTACCGATGACCTCCGACATGTTAGTCAAAACCAGACTTGATGTACTCAAGCAACATCGCACACGTTACGGGTTTGGCGGGGAACAGGCTGTCGATGCGGTTCCATATCCGCTCCTCCGCTTCTCACTGCCCCAATGAAACCCGGCGCGTGTGCGTAGCTAGTTGTGTATATGAGGACAGGTTTTAGTTCAGTTTTCGGAGGTCAGCCCTAGCCGTGATGGCTTGGTGACCGGCCCCCGGGGCCCATCCACCTCGCTGGTGGCCGTCCAGTGCAGGCTCGCTTCTGCTCTCCGGCCTGCGCGATAATGACTGTTCGGGCTGGGGTAGTAGCGCGAGCAGTCCTACGCTGCCTTACAGGGCTATGGGGCCGGCGGGCCTCTCCCCTGGGAGCAGCTTTTGGTCTAAGCAGTGGGGGCTGCTCGCGAACTTGTTTTTTTCCAAATAACATCAGTACTTCTTCTCATTCCTTGCGTTAACCCCACTTCTCCCGTAAAATCAGTCTATGCCTTCATAATACACGAGAATGAGGTCAGTGTGACTTTTCCATGACGTAGTGTGAAAATGTTCCAATTTTCGTGATGCTCAATGACACTTCCTAAAAGCGTCACGTTTACATCTGTATTCCTTCTAGACTGCGCACCTTGCACAATCAGGTACATCATAGCGGTTCCAAATCGGTAAATTTGTCGTCATTCTTCAAATCCGCGCCGTTGTCCATCAGGGGATGAGATAAACATTCAGCGAAGAAGAATTACGACAAATTTACCGGTTTAGAATCCCCGGTACACCAGGACTGTATTGAGTTATTCCCAAAGACTACGGGCCAAAGTACAATTTCCGAATCACTTACCAGAGAAGTCAATAAGTAGTCGTACTTATTGTATCGTTCCAGCGGAAGGCTAACTGTTGTATATCCCTTGTCAGAAGTCGAAGTGTCGTACATTTCGGCATGCTGCAATACGAGGATTCACAACTTAATTCATTATTAAATTAAAATAGTGAATTCACAAAAATTCACTCGGAGTTCTCACATAAAGGAGGGTGTGATTGGCTGAAGTGAACCTGAACTACAGTGTATTGTAGGTTACTGTAGTATACGGTAGGATTAGGATAAGGGTACAGTAGTAGGGTTACTATAGCGGGCAGTATTCTACAGTAACTACAATATACAGGAGTCCGGCCTTCAGCAGAAGTATCAAAATTCACTCACAGTTCCGACATAGAAGAGAGTGTGATTGGCTGAGGTGAACCGGGCCGGATTGGCACTCTCGCCCACCACCATCAGACCCATCATACAGAGAAGAAAACACACGTGTTCTATCTGAAAGAGACAGTTCAAGGTGAACAATAGTAGGGTTCCTTAATACCAAATGACAGGGTTACTTAACAAGAGCTCTAGTGCATTTGTCAATCGTCTAATCTCATCCTCGAGGTTGGCTACCGTATGCCGAGGCAATCACACGGCATAGTTTAGACTAATGACAAATGCCACTGACAGGATCATTTGAGAACTCTGCTGTCTATAGCATGTAGAGAGTACAGCACTGCAGAGATTCGACAAAATGGCCAAAGAACTAATTGTGTGTATTAGATTGTATGCAAACCTTTATGTTTCACTGATAATCTATCTCGGACGTTATAGTTTTCGTGAAACATATCCAGTCTCGCATACTAACTCCCAACTCCTAGGATGTCTTGAGTAGACATCCAAAGAATAGTCAGACCTGCTTGGCGTAGCTTCTGTCCATGAGGATTAACGATCTGAGATCAGAGGGCAGGTCTCCCAATAGAATGTGCCGCGTGGAGGGATCACGTAGGATGGCCAGTAGACGCTCTCTCTGAAGAGAGATACGGTTGATTTTTTTTTAATTTAAAAGGCAGAAACTAACGGGACAGCGATTATTGAGACGACAGCAGAGGACGAATACTGAGAGTGGCAAGACCGCCATTAGATCCTGGATCTGAAAAGAAGATCATTATGATTTCCTTCTCAATCAAGATCGCAACATTTGATTTCTCATCAAGTACCAATAAAGGCTTATAATTGCACCGCTTCGTCTATCACCAGGGACAAAATAGTATATTTCCAAATATTTATTCATGTTTGACTCCCCGCCCGCCACCCGACCGGACGAAAAAAATCACATAAGTGTCCCCCTTATAAATTTGAGAAAAAAAGCTTTTTTTGACGTCCCACCCCCCGCCACCTGACCCGGATGAAAAATATCAAATAAGGGGGGACCCTTATGTGATTTCCCACGCTCCACGCCCGCCCGAAAAATGAAAATATAGTTATTTTGTCCCTGTCTATCACAATGGCATGTATCAAAAGGAGACTCACAGTTAGGCTCGCATCCCCGTGATTCTATGCACATTTCAGTCTACATGATCCAACAGGGGCATTGCTCAGTAATTTTGTGGCCATTTGAGGTTTTCTAAATACGTGGGAAAGAACATTTGTCATTCCTCTTTCCGCGGAACGGATATCTATACGTTCGATAGACAATCGCTTCGAGTGGATTAGACGAAAGAGACATGCGCTTTACTACCGATTTAGAAAGCCTATTCACAATCTCCAAGAAAAATACAGCATCATTCGATCGATTTAGAGAGTGGTCTATCATAATCCCAACTGGGGATTATGATAGACTACGCACTGAATCTATCAAGTCTCGTTTTACATAAAAATGTTTGATTAGAACCTGTTTCTATGATCTGACTAGGGAGCACTAAAGATTACTGTGGAAGAATATCAGAAGTGCATACCATGAACCATCCCGGTGGAAGTCCCTCAAACGAACATGGAGGAATGTAACGAAGATGCGTCTCCACCTCATCGTATCTCAAATTATAATAATAATTCAATAATATTATTATCATTATCAATATTATTATTACAATTTTACTATCGTGTCCCAAAATGTGCGAGTAACGAGCGAAGAAATGAAAACGGCACTCACATCGGAACAGTGTCAAGCTTGGGCGAGGGCCATTCAGAGATTGAGGCTCCTGGCGGGAATCTCTCGAATACGGTAGGACGCGTGTCCTCCTGAATTTTGGCTGCTTTACAGGATTACTGTAATGGGGAACTTCTGCTGCTGCCCGGACTCTAGTGTACCATAGTAGTTGGATTACTGTAACAGGATATTATACTACATTAATCTACAGTACACTAGAGTCCGGTCGGACATCATAAGTTCCCTGTAGCGAACAAACCGGCAATTAGTATTACTGTAATGAACACATTCTCATTTTCATGTAATACTCATGTAATACTATATTGCATTTGTGGCGTAAATAAAAATAATAATAAAATAAATAAACAAACCGGCAATCCTCTCGTCATGTGGTAGACGACTTCATGTATGAGCATGCATCGAATCATCTTGCTCTGGTATCCCATATCATTGGTTCTGTCCGTCACTTTCTTTCCATCTTCGTCAAGTGCTTCACGCACTTCCTTCTTCTTGTTCCTGTTCAGTGCCTGGCGGGTTTCCTGAAAAGCGGTCAAATGAGCGATATTCCAGTTTGTTTGTTTTTTGCCAGTTTGGATTAGATTAGATGAGGTCGATTGCAGCACACGATCAGTTATGTTGCACTGGCCCGACATTTCTTTCTTTCGTGAAACGTAACTTTAACCGCAAACCATGGGGTGCATATTGAATAATACACCATTGGACCGGCTCGGTATCTACATTTATGGCCGAAACAACGAGTCTTGTCTTTCAAGTAGATTCCTATTGTTCCACTATGTGCGTACAATAACGTAGATCTCTTTCATACACATTCCGTGAGGTGGATTAGGGGAGCCAGATGGTGCAAAAGAGATCAGTTATGTTTCCCAGACCCGACATTTATTGCTTTCGTGAAACATAACCGAACCTGTATCCGAAGAAGATCATATCTCTCCTCGAGTCTCAACTTTCCTTCTTCTGACAATTTCACTTGCAGGTTTTCCTGAATGTCCTTCATATGGGAAAAGCGCTTCAATCATTCTTACAATCTGTTGCTCAGCCCTTTCTCCTTCTTCCTGTTTCTTCATCTTTTCCGACTTCAGCACCCTGCAAAGACACAGCTGTTTGTACAATGTCAATTTTCTAACGCTAGGGTTTCTAAATCGGTAAAAAAAACACATATTGTCCCCGGAGATAATATGTTTCATGGAATTTAGAAGATGTCGAAAGTGACACCTTCCTTGATATGTTGCTATATTTAACGAGAATTTGAAAACCCTCTCAAAATAAAGCTTTCCGATAATATCATATTAGATAGGCAAGAAATAACGGTGCTCAATGTCAGGAAGAGAGCTAAAGCTGTTCTGACAACGAGGCATTCAATTGTCCACAAGTCTATCCCATTTTCGATATTCTGTCATAAAAACCGAATTGGAATAGACTAGTAGGCAAGCCAATGTCTCTGTGCAGCTTTCCCCTCGACCAGAAGGGCGTTCCAGTTAATTGTGCGAATTTAAGGTCGTCCAACTCAATTTTTTAGTGGGGGTCTACACTTCGTGGACTCATTTAAAAAAAAAACTTTATTGTATCTATTTCCACTATAGAAACATGCGTGAATGAGATGTAAAGTAGCGTTTTTATGGGTAAGCAAAAGTTGGCTTATCTGCCAGCAAAGTTTATTTTAGTTCCCACATAAGCGGTGGATAATGGTTGCATGTAATTTTTATTATGTATGCATTGAGTTGGATTATGGTACTCTCCATCCACCTTTGTTCAGATCATCCGCAAACAGCCGATTCTGGGCAAACATTCAGTATGTTTGTTGACGCGATCTCATTCGTCTAAATCACTTGGATCGGTTGTCTATCGAACGTAGAGACAACGGTTCCGCGGAAATAAAACGAATGAGAAATGCACCTTACTGTCGTTTTAGAAACCCTATTGGACACTAGTGAGAGGGTGTCTCTCGAACACTAGACATACTGGTACTGATGAATGAAAACAATTGACAATTGTGCCGTAGTAGTAAGTGAAAGAATGTTCTCTGCCCATGCGGGAACAAAAAAATGCCATTTGATAACCGAAGACTTTTGTGCATCAATTGCTCAATTTATGCCGCGCTTTTCTGCTCATATCTGTTCGCACGGATCCTTAAATGTTGCAATAAATTACAATTACAATAAATTACCTACAGGGGCACCATTGACACGAACCCTGCGCATGTATGGAAGGTTCCAAAGTATCATGGTACCGTACCTGCACTATCCACGTGGGAACAAAAAAATTTGACAACCGATCACTTTCGTGCAACAAGTTCTCAATTTATGGCGCGCTTTTTACTCATTTTTGTTCAGACGGTGCCATGTTGGAGTGTAATGAACTACAAATTACTGCGTCCACTCTACCATGGCATGTCTGACCCGAACCCTGCGCATGTATGGAAGGTTCCAAAGCACTGTTGGCAGTGTGAACACCAAATTACATTAAATCTTTATGTACTGTACATCTCTATCGCGCGGCCGTGTCTGTACGTCATAGTCTATGACGCATATACGACCGAGTGAATGAGAGCGCAGAGAGCCGGAATGCACACAAGGGATTCACTCTGCCAAGACTATTCCCAAGGCACTGTCCATGGAATAAAATGGCAATTTGACAACACATGACATTTGTGCAACAATGACTAAATTTAAGCCGAGCATTTCTACTCCCTTATGTTAGTACCGGGATAACAGGGGCAATAAACTACTCTGAATGACTGCGTCCACCCTACAAGTGTATGTTTGACCCGAACCCATAGAAACATGAGTGAAAGACATGCAACGTAATTTTTAAGTATAAGCGACAGTTGTCTTCACTATCTGCCAGCAAAGCCTATTTTATTTTAGTTCCCACATAACCGGCGGATAATGGTTGCATGCAATTTTTATTAATTCTGCATTGAGTTGACTAACGTTCAACCATAAATATCCACTTGGCCAAGACAATTCCCAAGTATCATTGTTTCCGTACCTGCATTGTCCATGCGGGAACACTCTTCCTTCCCTGTTGTATTCGTCTATGATAGTCTCCACTGCAATCTGCACCTCATCGCTGTCACAATTCTCAATCGATCGATGGGCGATTATCGTTATCTGAAGTTGAATCTCTTCTCCACCGTCAACATCATCTTATGATTGGCAGAATGGCCATTTTATAGGATATGTTTCACAGTTCCGAAAGACATGACCGCACCTTTATGGACCTGGGAACTGTGAAACATAACCTAGAAAATAGTCCTTCTGCCCGCCATTAGGGACCTTCGAAAGGACCTAAAAGTGCATTGTTTTTCTCTAACTCATTCGGGGAGGTTATCTCTTGCCGCTGATAGACAACCGCTCCGAATAAAAAAAGAGAAAATTAATGCGCTTCGAGGTTCTTTAGACGGTCCTTGCTAATCATAATAATCGATAGGTTTCTCTCATCAAAGCATTTAGTGCAACTGTCATTCGTCTAATCTCCGCGGAGCGGTTGTCTCGCTCATGTGAGGGAACAGCTCCGCGGAGATTAGACGAATGACAATTGCACTAAAGTCACTGATAGCGACACCCTACTGTTCATCCCTTACCTTCTCTCCCGCCACTTCCTTCCCGAACACCCTCACCAAGTCCTCCCTTTCCAGTGCGAGAAGACACTTCATGAGAGACTTCTTGTCCACCTACAAAGGGGATCAGATGAGACAAGGGGCAATACAAACATAGTTCAAGGAGGCCATGTCTAACCGATTGGGGATAGCTTAGGGATTGGTATTTTTAAATCAAAAACGTGCTATATATGATTTCATCCTCGAACTCAAAAAGCGGGTTGTGCACAGCACTTTTGAGGAATTGAAAATTTCAGAACCCACTGAATCCCCGCCATGAACGGCGCATAAATGTGAGTGATTTCTTTGATTAAACGATAAACTACTGACTGCTAGTAGTCACCAATGACACCAATTTACATCATTTACCTATCTCTGTGCATTTGCATGCTTCGGGATAAAGCATGTGAACCATGGTGATATTCCGAGTACGACTACCCATTCCGGCTGACGACTGTACCCACTCCAATTTGCATGCTAGAGACTTCATTTGCCTATCTCGGTGCACTTGCATTCATTCCCCTCCCCTCTCCCTCCCTCATCCCCCCCTGCCTTCACTCATTCATTTCTTCCTCGTCCGAGACGGTC
>JACMIF010001981.1:0-20325 GCA_014805445.1 Diplogasteroides magnus | reverse complement strand
TAGTATATACATGAAAAATTTCAGAAGTTTTCGAAAACTGAGAGCTGAGATATCAGAGAAAGGAGAGTGGACGGAAACTTATTATCGATACTGTAGTTCGTAGATACAACGATTAAATTTATGGAAAAAATTGGGCGTGAGGCGTTGAGTTTGAGCAAAGTTATGATTTTTCGCGTACAATTGGTTCATGAAAACGACAAATATCGATTTCTACGAAAATACGAGGGCTAAAAATATGATGATTGTTTCAAAAATTTTAATTGCGAGTATACTTATTGAAAAACTTTACCGCATATTTTTTGAAATTTTTTGACTTTTTCTGTACCAGGACCATGTCACTTCTATGGCAGACCGCGTGTTATTTCGACTTCCCTAAATATATATTTATCCTGGGCAGTTTCTTTGTGAGATTGACAATGGCTGTTGGAGTTAGCTATCCCAATGAACTTCATTCAGTATTAATATTATGGTACATGTGAAACCTATCCGAGGGGTGGGTGATGGTCAGATTAATGACATCATACCTCCTATTATGACAGTGATAGTCAATAAAAGAGCGTAGCAAGCGCATGTCTCTATCCGGTTGCTGTGCATGCGACTGTAAATAATTCTAGTCTTTACCATCGCTTGTGTACAAATGCTCAAAATATGTTCTGAGAAATTTAGATTATTGTCAAATTTTAATCATAAGTCACGTATTTCTGTCGACTCTGACAACTGAATCTCGTTTATATAGTAATAATGCTTATTATTATGACCTAGCTGAAGAACAGAACATTTTACTCAACTGCCACTTAAGTCCCCAGTAGTAAATGGCGTCAATTGCATTTTGCAATTCATTTCTAGGGTCATTTGAATCGAAGGATTTATTCAATTTTATACATAAGACCTATCGATGTTTACCTGCCCAGTTACACAGAAGATTTGTCGTATGCATCTTCGCCTATGCATGGGTCATCACTCTGTGCAAATGACATGCCAGAAGGGACAACGCGGAGCAATTGATCGATCGAATGGACAATGCTACTCGTAGGCACCACAAACGCGCTTTTTTCCCGGCGAGAGTAAGGTCGTTATCGGCTCATATTTTGTTTAGATCAAGTGTGTTCTAGGCTATTATGCATCCTAATTGAACTGTTGCTCTAGTCAATATATCTCGCATTTGAAACATATTCCGTGACGACGAAATAGCACGTAAAAGTTAGAGACCAGGGTGGCAACCAGGTGTGAGACTCGTACTAGGAATAACAGTTCAGATAGGATGCATAATAAACGAAGGGTGAGGAATCGAATTGGGAACTTTTTGAGATATTGGATTTTGGTTTCAATAGAACTTTAGATGCCTGAAGATGCGCACGATGCTTCGGGGTCCGTCGAAGACAGTTATGAGGAAGAAAATGTGGAGGAAGAGGAGGCTGAATGGTGAGCAGAATTTATTACGCATCCTAACTAGGGTAGAAAATGCAAGCAGAAGTGCACATTTCTCTCGTTTAATTCCCTTGGATCGGTTGTCTCTCTCATGTGATAGACAATCGCTCCGACGGGATTAGACGACAAGAATGTGCACTTCTGCTTGCATTTCCTAATCTAATCGAAACTGAACTGTGTCTCTGAGTATTTATCGCACAGGTGAGACATATCCCGTAGCGTCGAAATAGCACGTAAAAATGACATACCAAGGTGGAATTCAGATGTGAGACGCGTACTAGGAATAACAGTTCAGATAGGATGCATAATACTCCGTGAATAAAAACAAGAAAATTACGTGGAACGTTTTCAGGCCCCCGATTCGTTATACAAATCTTACCTCTGTCAGCATCTTTTTTGTCCTGCTCGCAAATCTAGTGTACTGGAGCTTCATCGTACTAAATTCAGGTATTTACTCCCTTTGCTCACGTTGGAATTAGGGTTTATAAATCGGCAGTACCTAAATTTCATTCATGATTCGTCTAATATTCGCGGAGCTGTTGGGTTTTGCTCGCAGAAACAAACGGTTCGAAGAGAATAGACGAATGCGAAATGTACTTTAGTACCGGTTAAAATGCCTCAGTTGGAATAATAAAATATTTTTGCATTTTGCAGTTATCGATCTTCACGCTCATCGTATGATTCATAGGTAAGCAAAAATGAAACAGCTCGCAGTGCAGTTTCGAACACTTCTGTTATCCGTTATCATGGGATAAACTAGGGTTTCAAAAACATTATCATTTGGGTATCCAATGTCATTGGGTCTCAAAGATCACCAAAGTCTTTGGGTCAAAATCGCCCCAATGTCATTGGGGTGCAAGACTCACACCCCCCAATGACATTTGGGCGATATGCAAATGACCCCAAAGAAACTGCACCAAATGGCATTGGTGAGATTGACCCAATGACATTTTTCCACATTGTTTTTGAAGCTCCTAGGATAACCGTAAAGCCTTTACGGTAAAGGCAACCATCTTCGAGCTGTTTCACATCGGCCAACAATTACAAAGAGTAAGGCCAGCTGTGTAATGAAACCTTAGGCAAGCAGTTCAAATTTCCAAGGTTCATAATGGTGTTCTTCATTTTTCTAATGCTCTAAAATTTTAGAGGCAACGGCAGCGACTTTTCGAAGAATAGAACGATCTGCACAAATGATCATAAATGCACTTCAAGAAGCTCAGAAAAATGGAAAAGGCTTCATGTGGAACGAAAAGACAAGGTAAACACAGGAAACACGCAAATTAGAAGTTGTTCTTCCCGGGAAAAACAGGTCGCCCGTTGAAAAGTACAACGGAAGAAGTGGAAGCATATACTTTTCTTTTGAAAGTGTTAGTACCTTTTCTCTGACAGGTATAACTAGGGTTGCTAAATCAATAGTGAAGTGTATTTTTCATTCGTCTATTCTACGCGGAGTGGTCGTCCCTACGAGCGAAAGACAACCGCTCCGAGTGAGGAATGCACTTTAATATTTATTTTGAAACCCTAGTCAGAACGATGCAGAGCGCTAGGAATAATGGGTCTCCTATACATGACTGATGCAGTTTATGCTAGACTGTCGCATTTTACCCAAAGCTTCCGTCTCTTTGCGATAGTGACATTCTCGCTAATCATATAACCGATCAACAAGGCGAACAGACATTAGAACTATATTTTCTATATTCCGAAATGTGACACTCTACTAGGAACGCTAATGTGTGGCCCTGCATGTTATTGTGGTAAACGGACTTGAAAGTCTGCCTCTATATGTTGATCGTGAAACCTATTCAAAATCATGACCAATGGTTATAGAAAAGGCGAAATAGCAGCCAAATTTGAGAGTGCACAGTCGTCAGCCAGATGGATTGTGTGTACTCGGTATATCAACTTCATTTTCCACCATAATAAATACTTTATGCACTTGTTTGTCGATCTGGGAAGAGTCACCTCCATTTCCTTTCACACCTGGACGCCTGAGAGCGTTTTGCGACACTTATTCTCCAGTAATTTATTGTCAGCGTCCGAGGACTGTCGTACTATTTTGATGAAGAACGCTTGAAAGAACTTCAAGATCTCCACCAGGCAAAATGGGCAACGTGAGTATTTTTCGTGAAAAATTTAAGTAATTTTTTTGCAATTTCTCACAGCGCTGAAATAGAAATATTGACCAAGATTCAAGATAGATACATACAATTTTTGAACACAACTTTAGTTTAGTGACTGCTTTAGTGAACTTGTAATCAGATGCATTTCTCTCATTTCGAATCTGAAAGATGAGCGAGCGGCCACACTACTGAACGCCGGAAACGGAAGGTTGCTTTGGCGCTTGCTAGATGAAAATTTGTTCCTATTATAATATAAATATTTACTACCACTCTACCAGAAATTTTACCTTATTTTTCGGAGTGGTCATAGCCCTGAAAAATTCAGTGATGAGAAAAATACAGTTATTCCATAATAAAAGTCTTTAGATCAACCGAGATGTTCTGGGATTGCCCCCAATGACACGGACTGCTGTATGTGGGAGTGTTGCAGTACATGGAGGGCAGAGTGAGTTACACCGTTCGTTTTGGCATCAAAATTGTTACTATTATCATGCGGAATCAGTACATTATATATTTAAATTGATGAAAGACAGGATCTTCAATGACTTTTCACTGACCAGATTCCTTCACTAGTTGCGAATTACACACAACATTGTTTCAGCACCACTCAGCACGACAAAGTCTCCTTCATCTTTCACTGTGTCATCGCCGCGGGCTTTATGGGGATGATCGCAATCGAATTATATCACGCAATCAACTCAAACACGGACTACTACCTCTGGAAGATTGAGGACCTTTCGTTTTTCGGAGAAGAAATCCTGCAGCTTGTCGACGGTCTCCTTCCGCAAAGGGATGACTTCGCTCGTTTATTTTTTTTAATTTGCATATTTGAACAACAAAATATAATGTATTAGAAACATTCTGTGACAAGTGATTATCACCACTGTCATTCAATTCAGACCTTTCAATCATCATTCCCCTTCAATTGATTTCTTCTTTTCCCCTTCTGTCAAGTCATTCCCCCAATGTTGCTCTTCTTTGAATAGTTCATTCCCCTCTATGCTAAAACCTAAAAGGTCAATCTCAAATTAGACTAATTCTAACCCCGTTTGACTATCAATTGTTATGTTAATTAGAGTGACCCTATAAAAGTTGTTTTTGTTGTTGTCTCACAATCAGCACAGTCGTCTTTATGCGAATTCGTATAAAGTGTTTCCGTTACATCGTCTCTCGCCTTCTTCCACACTTGGTACGCCCCTCCGACAGACTGGACGACGTAACCAAGGGATTGTGAGTTAAGAAGGGGATCTTCTTCCTGGGATCTTTGGGTTCTAGGAACTGTCTTCTCTCCCTTTGTTTCATAGCCTTCAAGTAGTGTATTGCATCATCCTCTCCCTCTTGTAGTCTACTCTCCCTTCCCCTTTTCCCTTCTTCTCCTTCTGAGTGTCCCTTCTCCTTATCACATTCCCGTGTGTGTTTTCTTCTTCCTTTCCCTTCGTTCACTCCGTTCCCCTTCTTCCCCGTGCCTCAATTCTTCCCCTCTTCATCTCTCCCTTCCCATTCAATTGACCCTTCTTCCCCCTCCTTCGCTCCTCCTCTCCGTCATTTCTCCTTCTTCCCTCGCTTCTTTCAACTTTCCCTTTGTCTTCCATCCTCACAGGACTTCATTCAAGCCTGCGTGTTATCATTTCTAATCATCATCCCTTCTGTGCAATCAGTTCACTGTCCCTCTTCCCTCTCATTCCTCCAGTAAGACTCCTAGTCAGCTCAGTCCCCCAATCAACGAGTGATTAGTGCCATTAGTCTTTCCACATTCATCCCATGATCACCTTTCACTGTTGGTTCGGAATCGATTTGAGGAGCGCACAGAAAAAGGACTGTCGATATTAGCAGTTTTCAAACTGATAAATATTTTCAAATCAGTGTTAAAAATTCTTATCATGTGAATTATCTTAAAGAAGCCACAAAGGGAGATTGTTTTGCATGCACTTTCTTTATCACTTCTCTCCATTCCCCCACTTTCTCGTCGTCAGAGCGGTCTACTCTGACGACGAGAAAGTGGGGGAATGGAGAGAAGTGATAACGAAAGTGCATGCAAAACAATCTCCCTTTGTGGCTCCTTTAAGGTCGGGAGAAGTCTTGTTCACTTGACCAGTATACAACACATACTGATATGTCTTATTCTTCAATTCGTAAAAAGCCAGAGCCATAGAAAAGTCTTGCATTTTTCGATATTTCAAAAAAAGGAAAAAATATGATGTTTGCATTTTTTTCGTGTTCTTTGCTGCGAAAAGTCAATGAAAGTCTACTCATTTATTTATTCGTTTATTTATTATACAATTAAATATTTTAGCTCTGCAATTAACGCGAAGCACTTTACCTTCACCTAGAGGGTCGAGTTTGAATCATGATAAAATGGCAAGTGTGGGAAGATTGAGAGAGTTATCCCATCGGATGACTTGGAATTGATTGATGAGCCATAGAAACTCTCAGAAAATTGATTTGAATGCGGTACTTGCGATTTTTTGTTTTCTCTTTTTTTCGGGGTGTACCGGCATCGTCATAACCAAAAAATGAGATAAATAACCGAAAATTACTTTAATGAACGGTGCATTGGTGAAGATATTAGGGTGTCCCAAAAGTAATGATACTTTTTGACTTTTTGCTGAATATCTCGATGTAAACTGAGTTCCATTTCCAAACAACTATTGCATAAATATGTCCAGTTCCACACATGTTTACATTTAGTGGGTGAGGACTGTCACAGAAAATTGTGTAATATAAAAAGACAAGGTGGAATCAGGCTCAATCCCTCTGTCTCCCCACTCAGGTGTACAAATGACCCCTAATCAGCAAGCAACACTTTATGTTATATATAGAAAATTTATTATATATTTATAGCAAAAGAGTGATTGTGTTTTAGTGAGAGTTGATGGCAAAAGTAGTTTAAATTATAGAAGAATTAGAAGCGGCAAAATCACGTGTCCGTATTGTGTGAAGAGTCCCGGCGTCTATGGGCGACGAGTCCGGGCAGTTGGTGGGCGAAGAGCGGGAGCGTAGCCGGTCCTCTTCGGGTCCCAGGTCGGAGAAATTGATCCAAGTAGAAGCGACGAGCGGGAGCGTAACCGGTCCTCGTTTTACCTCAAACTTGGGTAATTAAACCAAAGCTGAGGCGAGAATACGCGATACAGACGATAAACAGTGAAAAGGTGGCAGCTACGATGATTTAGAAGCGAATTATTGAAGAAATTAAATAACGAAGCGGCGTGAACGTAGTAGAAATGACGAAAAATGATGAGAAGAGAAGTGAAATTGGGCCTATTTCACTCCTACAGTAATCCGACATTTCCGTGCGGGAAACAATTGGCGCGCACTTGAAAGAGTTCGCTGGGGCGAAGAAATTACAGCAGTGCTCCTTTAAAATCGTTGTTTTGGCGCAAAATAATTATTTTTGAAGTAGAATTGAATTATTATGAAGTTGTAGTAATAAATGATGCGTTGGGGATGGAATTGGGAGCATGACAGAGAAGAATTGCATTTAATAGATCGCGATTCGCGACAGATGGTGTTTGCCACTGGAAAGGCAAATAGTGTCTCCACGTGAACCATCTGAAATGTGAGACTACAGTACCACTTGTATCCAAGAGTTCAATTCTGTTTGTTCTCAAATGCTTTCGGAATGTATCTAACCATACCTCGGGGGGATTAGCATCGAATTGTGCTCTTATGTGCTCACTGTAGTTTCTTTACAGGGCATCAGTGTCTCTCCAGGTGACGTCATCTACTCTTCCATATCCGCCAATAAGGTTCAATAATTTTGCATGTTGACTCGGCTTCCAGAATAAAATATCTCTCGTATTTATATCCCTTGAACATTGTCTGTATGTTACTGGAGAGAGATCTTCAAAGTCATACTTAAGTATGTCTCCAGAGAACCCTTTTAGCCCTTCCATCTTCTTTTTTCGCTATTACGATCAAGATTGATCGTTTGTGTTGATTTATGATTGAATAATTACAGTTCACTCTTCTCGATCACGATAACTGGGGAAATTGTTCCTCCACATGGCCGAAAGGGTACTCGGGATACAACACTCTCCTGAAGTATCAGGAAAAGGACTGCAACTCCAAGTGCAAGGCCAAGTAGGATGCTTGTTCATTCTCGAAATTCCTTTGGTTAACTGATTGTAAAAGAAGATTGGTCAAAACTAGCATAACGGAAAATATAATGATTTCAGGTATTTCTTCGACAATTGTGACTGCAGTCCGTTCGTTTACAACATCGATGGAGGTAACTATGTTTCAAGAAAATATGCTGAATTAAGTTTTAGAATTTCGAATGTGCACTCCCTTAGAAACGAACAGATGTGTACAGGATCACATTGTCAAGTTCCATAATGGTAAGAGGAGCGAATCACAGTTATTCTCTCTTACATTCATGCCACAAATCACTTTGAGAAACCAGAAATATTACGTGTTGAAACCTATTCCAATCGGTTTCAGAGTCCAAAGAGGAGTTTGTGTGGCCAGATTGCGCCGACTGCGTTCCCGAGTGTGACAGGTATTTCTGCTATTTACTAAGTTCACCGTAATCTACTCTTCTTAGGTGGAAGTACCTCGCATCGAACTCGTACGGTCGCGGATTCTCAAAGGCAGCAGTTAATGCAATAGTTGCTGAACATCCTGAGTTGACTCCTAGAGATATCAGGTTGGTTCTGAGCCAATTAGATAGAGAAATATCTTTCAGGAAGAATCTGCTATCTGTGAACGTTTTCTTCCGTGATACAACCTACACCGAGTACTCTCAAGTAACGACGACGTCGCTTACTGCTACGCTCAGTAAGTTTGGGCCAGGTTGTGCTTCATAGTATGAGTTCATAGTATAGTTGATAATACTTTTACTTCTGTTCATTTCTCATTGCTCCCGGGAATGGAGGGCGGTCCGTTCATTCCACGCCGGGTCTCCCGGGAGCTATTAGCGACACCCTACTTCATACTGACCAAATTTTGCTATTGATATCCATTACTGAATCGAGATGAGGAATATGAATTTCAGGTAGCATGGGAGGTCTTATGGGACTGTTCCTCGGGATGTCAGTACTGACGGTCATCGAGACGATCATCTTCATCTTCAAACTGGCATGGCTGGCTGTTTGGAGGAGAAGAAGACAATACGAAGCGAGGAAGAGGAGAATCAAACAGGTTTGTGCGACAATAAGGGTGGAAGACAACTGCGCCATGGACATTTGCGCCGTTATGGCGAAATGGACAGATGCGCCTTCAATAACAGCTTTCTTATGCCGTACATGCCTATTTCTCCATAATGGCGCAAACATCCATTGCGCTATTGTCTTTCACCACCCGTAAACAATTTTAAGCAAGAATGCAATGACTAGAAACTACAGCTTCCTTAATTATCAAAAAGGTTTGTTACAGAAAGAGAAGAAAGAGAAGGACAACGTAATCAGGAACATGAGCACTGTTGCTTTGGCAGATGCAATGGAAGGGGCGGTGCATGGGAAAAAGAGGTGGGATTTTTTTAATTTTAAAATCAAATATGCAGAAATTGCAATAAAATGTTGCAGACTGAGCGCCGATTCCTCAGTTGTTAAACAGGACGAAGACAGCGAAGAGGTGGGATTTGGGGTTTTTCCAAAAGATTCAATGAAATTTTCAGTTCAATGCGGCAATTCCCCTCGACGCCATCAGAGCAGCTCTGAAAAGGAGGAAATCATCTGCTTACAGTGTTGGTTCTTATAATAAAACATATTTATTATTAGTCACCCATTATGTTCATTTCATTGATTGGCCATTATCGACTAGACTTTCATGCAACCATCAAACTTATGTTTAAGTCATACACATAGGTTTTGTAAACACAATGTGAACAGTCTAAAGATCATCTATGAAACATGAAACATATCATATTCATATCGTCATAATCTCGAGGCATATTTAGATTCGCTCCCGATTCTCTGTCCGCAAGCCAAAAATTCCTCATTGGATGAAGAATATCATCGCTTCTGAGAAGGAAAAGAAGGATAATGTGCCTGTATAATCATGTCTTTTCATGGTCTTATACGTTATTGTTTTGAAGTGTTAATTAGTCATATACGAGTCCATTTCCTCCGCGCAATAATCATATAATGAAGCTAACCTCATTTGATGGCCGAATAGTAAACTCGCGCTTCTTCTACAATCAAAAGCTTTAATAATCGGTGCAATTCCTTGATTTTCTATTCCGCATTTTGACAGCTCAATAAACTACCACCACTTGATCGCACATCTACAAAAAGCAGACTGAAAATGTGCAAATATTACTTCCCCGTGATCTTGTCCGACATCAAAGCTTTACGAGCAAAGTATTCTGAAGGTATAAACGAATGACGTGCATGAACTGATTTGCAAGGTAGAAATTGACTTTGTAAAATGAGCATTAGATACAGCTGCATCATCGGAAAAAATCACATAGCATATGCTTTTAAACAGACAAATATAGAGAAGAGTCGGAAATAGACACCTGACTCAAACGCAATTATTTCTGATAGAACATGTATTTGCTTCATCTTCGCTTTCCACAGTTAAAATTGTGAAGAACAGTTAATAGTAGTTTAAATATTAAAAAATATCTAACAACAATATGCGAATATGTTGCCTTGATGACACTTCTTTCCTGCTGGACAGAAGTTGTGAGAGCAGCTCATACCTGGAAGAAATTTTGCTATTTCTCCTAAAAAAGCTGATAGATATACTTTTTCCTCACATTTTTTGAATCGTTCAGCTGAAATAATTCAAAATCATGATTCAAAGATTCATAGAAATGGCGATATATCACGTAAATAATAGGGTAGGAAATCCAAGCAGAAGTTCACATCTCTGCCTTCCAATTCCCTAGGAGCGGTTGTATATCACTTGATAGAGAGTACTCGATTCTATTAGTATTAGAGTCCATTAGAGATAACCGCTCCGAGTGAATTAGACGACAGAAATGTGCACTTTTTTTGAGTGTCAATATTGAGCAATACAATATGTCATGTGGTTTTCCATAGGTTATCTGTGCTTTTTTCGTTTCCACGCATATCGCAAATGATTTCCTGAGCACCAGTGTCCCTCAATTTTTATATCGTTAAAATGGAAAATGTCCCTTGTTCAATACATATCACTTAGAGGCAGTATGGCAAGTAATCGGTCTTCTCATTGTTCAGTACGAAAAAAGCAAAGAGAGGGAAAACAAAATACGAACCGAATCTTGTCTCATTCCAGATTCCATTGTTGTCCTGATGAGGCTTTGCACCATTGGGACAAGAAGGGTTGTACTCCTTGTTGTAGAATTCTAAATCATGCGTGAAAGAATGCAGCACGTGTAATAATGCTGGCAGCCAATAAATACATTTCTGACCTTCTACTTCTATCGAGCAGCAAAAGCCGAAGAATGCACCCATTTTGCATCTGAAATAATATATTCTTCTCGAATTTAAAATTTTATTGAAATACTAAATGCAGAATTTACTCGCTTCAACCACGTAGTTCAACCACGTGCCATGAAATGGATATTTATGCAATGCCGGTGATTTTAAGTTCTAATAATATAGAACTGTATTAGATATGTTCTTACAGGGACGCAGAGTTATAACTTTTTTACTATGTTCTACGAATTTCCATTAAATATCTGACATTGACAAATACCTGTATCCAGATGGACAAAGTGGTGCCTCAGTCGTAGGTTTCGCCGGTTTGGCCGTTGCTCCGGAAGGAAGTGGGGGAGGGATCATGCTCTGAAGGATATTATCTCCAAGGCCTCGTGATTGGAAAAAAACATTTGAGTCCTCTTGACTTCTGTAAATTCCGATGATTATCGATCGAAATTGCAACAAGATAGCGCGCAATAGTGAGAAAAGGGAATCACGGAGGCGGGATAGGGGAAGCAGCTTAATAAAGGAATACCATTCCGGGATTGCATGTGCCCTTCGGCTCCAACAGGCCTTGGCAACTGAACATGTCTTCTGAAAAGGGAATTATTTGAGCCCTCATGAATTTGCGAATTATCTACGGTTGGAAAATGTTTGAAATTAAGATTTTCATTGTCCGTTGGAATTTCTGAACTGGGAAATTATGGGACGTTTTTCTTCGTGATTACTAATTACACAATTTTTTCTAGAAAATAAAAATGTAAAAATATTGATTTTACCTTTGATGAGATTACTATTAATATTATATAAAACTCACGAACAAAGCATCCATTATGGCAGGCGCTCTTGGAATCATATCTGAATATTATTCATGAAATATACACACAAAATTGTGCATTTTAAAATCCATGCGGTAGTCTTCAAAATGTTTTCGAAATCAAAGAGAAAGCGTAAATATAAGTGCTTCAGTCATTTTCTTTCCATGCCTGGCGTGGAATGAAAGCGCGGGACGCTTTCTTGCTTTCGTTCCCCACCCAACTTATTCATCAACATTCTAAACGTACTTACTTGTTCTCGTTGCCTCCGCATCCCAGGTACTCGAATGCGAAGCAATTCGCATTGCTCGAGTCGAAGTAATACTGAACCAGGTTTCTTGGCTGACAATTCATAAATGGGTGGGAAATTCAACAATTCAAACATCTTAAGAGTAGTTACAATTACCATCATTTTGGCCTTCATGCCTGCGCACGTCGTGCCTTGAT
This sequence comes from Diplogasteroides magnus, assembly GCA_014805445.1. Classification (NCBI taxonomy): domain Eukaryota; kingdom Metazoa; phylum Nematoda; class Chromadorea; order Rhabditida; family Diplogasteroididae; genus Diplogasteroides; species Diplogasteroides magnus. Next base: position 8,169 of record JACMIF010001981.1, on the reverse strand, counting down.
TAACTGGGAGATTGCAAGACGATCTAAAAAAAATCACGAATAACAATTTTCCCCTAAATTTTATTTTCCAAAATACTCACTTAATCACTTAGCCACGGGAAACTCGATCTTCTTGCCGCTCAGCGCGGTGGGGAAGCGACCGTTGACGCCTGAATCATGGATTTTGACGAGAACGTTGGGTTTGAATGACCTCCGGTCTGCTTCTGGCATTTGATTAGCAGATCGTTGGAGTGCCCTTGGTGAGTACCGCTGAAATAAAATAGGTAGTGCTGTAAATATACCGCCACGTCGGTAAAAGACGCTCATCTTTCGGCAACTTCATCAATTTAGAAAATACGGCCCTTAGGACGCAATATCATGACTTCTAGTATTGATTTTAGGATTCGCCGTGAAATTTTAAGTAGGAAAAGTTGTCAATTTTATTTCCAAATGTTTTCCTAATTTTGAATCCAGTTTTGAGAAGCTGATTGCAGGGGAGTGTTTGTCGTTTCTGCTTGATTTTGACCTTCAAAAGTGAACTTAAAATCAGGATAACATTTTAAAATAAAAGTAACATCTTTTCCTACGTATAATTTCACGGCGAATCCAAAAATCAATACTAGAAGTGATGATATTGCGCCCAAAGGGCCGTATTTTCTAAATTGACGAAGTTGACGAAAGATGAGCGTCTTTTACCGACGTGACGATAATTCCGAGTGATAATTGGTTCAGAAATTGCAATCTTGAAAAAATCGATGTTTTATGAGCTTGATGGTACACATTCGAGAGAGAAAGTTCAAACGAATGCCACCTGTTTGAAGTGCTTTATTATTAGTTAATGCTGATAACAGGTATCTATTTATCCTTTGAGCAATGAACCAAGGCCATGGTCTATATCCCATACTATTATTGGATTAAAGTGTTCCGGAAGCTTCAAATGCCGTTCTGGAATAACTCGTTTAGTTTTCATTTTCACGTTTTGCCGTAAGCAATAAAGTTGTTCGTTTCGTCAAGAGCATCAACTTTAATCTTGGTAGTATTTAATGAAAATGAAAACGGAAGGAGTTATGAGTTTTGCGGAAATGGCTTGCAAGGAAGTGTCTTGTGTAGAAATGTCTTGTGCTGAAGTGTTTGTGCGCAAATTTCGTGATCCCGAAATAAAATATGTTTCACACACTGCATATAAAAGTGCGTGAATTATGTTTATGCCTGTTATCCGACGCAAATCGGAATGGGGAGTCATAGGAGCCATCTTCCCAGGCTCGCTTACCCAATAATTGACGTGATAAAAAATGGAGTGTAAAATTAGATTTTTCGCACGAAAGTTTTCGAAGAGTATATTCGAAATCAGATCGGTTTTACCTTATCTCCTCTCCGGTCTTCGTATTTACACACCAACACTCGTTCTTAAATGTGTGACACTGAATCTCATTGAAGTCTCCTGAAAGAGCAACTAATGAATACATAACGGATTATAATACCAATGCGAGTTGGGGGACTTGATTAGATTATTTTCACCGTAATAAAATGATGGTATCTAGCATATATATTCCAAAAAATTACCCGCACTTGGGGTTTCTTGAAAATCACCCACCACATTACAAATGCCTCAGGTTTAGGTACCTTGCCGGGTTGTTATACATGTAAATGATGCAGTGATAATGTTACAAAATTCATGTCTCTTGCGATCTCATAACGAGCATTTGAAGTCAAGGAGATAATCGACGCCCTGGCGACGATGTTGCACATGTTCACTATCTGCCAATATCAATTGACTCAAAAACATGCCAACAAGAGAACCCTACTGAGGGTGAACCGTACCCATTTTAGTGTTGCACGTCGGCACGTACGCCGTGGAGGAAATGTTGATGGAAGAACTGAAGATCTCTCTGAGCATTAGGTGGCATTCTGGAAAATGCGGGGATTGGCGAACGTCTATCATTCAATAATAGCAGGAAAAGAAAAATACTCGAGCAAGTAGGTAGCTTTCTGTTGTTGCCCGTCTTCGTCTCTTCAGCGCCAAACCCTAAAAAACTATATTGATTTTTAAAATTCCAAAATTAATATATACAACCCACCTGTATTTGCTGCGACACAGAAGCAATCGTTGGAATCACACTGCATCATCTCGAAGTTTTCTGAAACGTCGAAATGAATCTCCCCTACGCAATTCGATATTTATTCCTTGTTTGAAACCTTTTGTTTCATTTTTTTCTAATTTTCTCATGTTATCATTTTCAAAATCTATTAGGAAAATTATATTTTTTGTTGCTTTTTTACCTTATTTTTCCTACCTACGTCCGTTGCAAATATTTGGCATCTCACAGCAGACAAACATTGGAGAAATAGAAAAAAAACTAGTTACGCGTCCCGACAATGATGGTTATGATTGTTGACGTATGCGCTAATATGTACGTAGTTCATCGACCCATAAGAGAGGAGAAACGGTAATCATTGTGACGTCATTATGTCATCATGTTAAATATATCTAAATATCGCGGGTATATTATTTTTCCTTAACGATACATTTTTGCTAACAAACCATTTCTCGTGCACGTCAATCCATTGCTCTTAATGTGGCAGGGCCCTTTCGATTCTTTTTGACTCAGAGAAGACCCTACTACCAGACTGAGAAGAAGCAACAATTGCATCTGAAAGTACGTTCTTTACAAATCTTTCGAGGTAACTCGAGTAGTAATTTTTTGCATAACGCGCATATTGTCATCACATGAAGCACAACATATGTAGTATGAATGGATGAGTTGAAATTTGTGCGATATCGCATCGCAGACGATTTTTGGGTGTGAATAAACGCACTAAATAGAGACAGGTGATGAATCGAACAAGAATAAAGAAGGAAGGAGGAATTAGAGAGGAATGGTAGACGAGAAGAGTAGAGGAAAGGAAGAAGAGAATAGTTAAGTTAGAGGGTAAACGAAGTTATTAGCCACAGGAAAACAACAAATTGAAGGCCGATTGCAGTTAAGCGACTGAGCCTCCAAAGCTGCGAGAATTGGAGATGGGTCGTTCGATAATCGGCGTCCGGTTGTGGGCTGTCTTCGAGATAGAAGTCTCCGTCATCGAACTTCTTTCATCAAATGACGATTTTTACGGGGTAGTTTGGATACGGAGCAATACAGCAAAGACAGTCGCTGCGGCGCCCATAAGAGTATCACATTTATGCTTATTAGTATCAACAATCTTTGAGCACAGTAATTCGACGTGAAAATACCTCAAAACTGAGATATATAAAAAATGCCCTGAGGGCATAACAAATCAATAAGGCGATTTAGTGCAAAACTAAGCACACCAGTGTGACCAGCAAGGTCGATATAGTCGGGGTAAAATACTTTCATATCAATTTGTGAAAAGTGCTGCGGCACCTTCATTGCATTTCAATTTGCTTTCTCATTGTCAGAAGATCTATGTTAATCCCCCGTTCTCATTCGCCAGTTCGAATTTGAACTCTTGAACTTGTACTTGACATCTGCCCCGTCATTCGAATGTTAATCACTATTATCACCTTCACTCTTCTAAATGTCCTCGCAGACGACCGGTTCGTCCGAAGTTGCGGTGAGAGTATTGATTGAACTTACCCAATTATTTCGTTCAAACCAATAACGATGCTTCAAAATTGCATTCAGTCCTCAGACAGCACGCGAGAGCCATTGCTCATTCAGCGCAGTGCACGCCAGTACACCGCCGAGGAGTTCCTCTCCAGATACGGTAATGTTCTTGCTGAGACCAACCGCGGGAAGTTTGAAATTCAAAATTTGCAGGCCCCTGGACACGTTGGGAAAAGCGTGCTGCCTTCGTGCACTTTCTCGTCGTCTTTTCATGTTCGCCGATATTGAGTTTAGCGTGAGTCATTCGACCTTTATGCGTTGCGGGATGTAACTGCGCCATGGACAATTCCAGTATTGATAGATCAGTTTATCGCGGATTCGAAATCGGTAGGAATGTGTACTTCTCCCTCCTCTAATCTACTCTGGACCATTGCCTGTTGAACGTAGAGACAACCACTCCGCTGAAATTAGACAAATGTTATATGCACTTTACTACCGATTTAGAAACCATGCAGTCTAGGTATGATTATAATTTTTGAGCACACGGGTTCCAAAATATGAAATGTTCTGTTTATTTTACTTATCTAGGGCGCATAATCCACGTGGGTCCTTCGCAATTTTTATGTGCTATTTTGAAAAGAACTTGGAAGAGAGGAAGCGATAATCACAATAATCATAAAAAAATTGTTCTTACAGGCGAAGCTCCTCGCTCGGAGTTGAATTCGGAAAGGTAATTTTTTAATTGCCTTTCATGTTGATGTAATTGTTTGCGAATATACATTTATGATATATAAAATATTTTTTCTCGAAAATACAGTATATACAAAATTGATGGATGATGCTAGAAATATGTAGATAGTGAAAACATAATTCCATTCAGGAAGATGGTGGAAGGAACCAGATTATCCTGCACCACTGGAGTGGCCTGTATCGAGTCTGCACTCTTATTGGAGTCATCATCGCCATGGTGTTCGATTGGTAAGACCGCAACGCTCCATTTCGTGATAATGACTAAATGTCAGGTGCGCTGGTCGCGCGTTTTGGCTGCAGGGCCTTGTCTTTCTGCATGGAGGCACACTCATCACGCTCTATTTAGAAGCAGACAGGTAAAGGAGAAGAATTTTTTGCTAACTCTATGATTGGGGAGTCGCACCAGCGGCTTCCCCCAAGCTTAGCAAATTCAGTAGGAGACAAAATTGATAGACATGTCAGTCAAGTTTCTCTTACAGTTACTCTTGGACAACGTTGGTTCTCAGCATCGCCCACATCACTGCCGTAGTGAGTTGGACCGCGACGCTCGTCTTGACGCGTAGCGGTCGACTTATCACCACGTTTAGATCTGCTACATCCAAGCCATTACTTGTGCCGTGGAGTCCGTCTCTCATGATCTACGCGTCTTTACACTTTGCTTCGTCTACACGGCATTTGATCTCGCACTTGTGAGTGAAGCGGATATTTAACCATTTTAATTTCGAATACTACGTTGTAATGATGATAATCCCTTCCACCAGAAAGCACGAGATGGGTCATTTATCATCTATAGATTGTGCATATTGAGAAAACCTAATCAACTAGACTAGATATCATTAGATAGGCAGCTGTCTAGACCACTCGTATAGTGTGCTCGCCTCCCGCAAGGGTCGCACCCCGGTTGAATAAAGGATTGCCTCCAAACAGGGCTGTTCGTAAATGAGTTTTCGTAAGATTTACGTTTACGAAAAATTTACGAAATTTTTTTTCGTAAATTTCGTAAATTCGTAAATTCGTAAATTCGTAAACGAACAGCCCTGCCCCCAAACCACCCTGTGTTGTCTATTGCTGCTGATACGGCATCTTGTGGTTACCGAGAGGCAGCAACCATTAAGTATGAAGACTAGTTATTTTCATACACTCAAAACTAATTTTGGCTTCAAATTCTCGTCTAAAAGATAACTGCATATCGTGAGGAATGCAATAATAAAAATTGCCGTTCAGCTCACAATGTCGGCTATGGTATCCAAACATGAATGGAAGATTACCACTTATCTCGCCTTCGCTTCTGTCCTGCCTTTCACGGTCGGAACGGGACTCTTCCTGTAATATTTAACTTCTATATGTTTTCTGTGTAACGTGAGTACGTAAAATATCTGGGCGTGAAATATGAAGTTCCCCTTTGATTCAAGAATCTGTTCACTAGGGTAAAATGATATTAAGCTCTCGATTTCAGCATGTATTGAGACACAGACGTGTTTCTTCTCGCTCAATTTCGCACTGCTGAATTGTGTATCAGAGTGGAAGAGAGGGAGGAGGAATATGAGAGGATGATGAAGGCGAAAGGTATATAGGAAACATCAATTAAGTTTTTTAAAGATAGTGATTGACGTCTTTTTGTAGTGAATTGCCTTCTCTATTTTCCCTTTTCCGAATCTCATGTAAATGAAGGATGAAGCAACATTTTGATTCAGGCATAAGGCTAGCGTACACTACATCAGTGGCTGAGACAAGCAGTCAAACCATCAACAGGAAGCCCACCAAACTGGCAAAATCGGTACTCTTTTGAACTGAATGACCTTCACATTTATTATTTTCGAGTCCAAATGTTCTTTTAGGAAACCGCGCTAATGAGTTCTAGCCTCTCAACGCAGTATCAGAGGACTACCACGGGCACACGATTGTTTCTTTAAAAATCTGACACCATCTGATATTTCTTTCCAGGATTAACCCTAAGGAACGCGCTGACGGTATTGTGAAGGCCCTGGCACTCAAGTGGGTAACAAGCATATTGTTAGCTAATTTATTAATCTAGGCTCGAGATTTCAAACAATGAATGCTTTCAGTGAAAACGAATACATCAACTTTTGCCTATTTCTCAAGATTTTCTTCACGACATCGGCCTTTCCCATCGCTCTCATCAACATGTTGTCATTGTGGGGCTTTTGATTCTGAAACAAAATTGATACAAAGAAAGATGAATTTTTATAGTAAATGTATCTATAAGATGAGTTATGTAGTATTAATACTAGTGTTGGCAGTTTGTATGTCAAATCGGTTAGGTTTCACATGACCCAATATTCGTGAAGACAACGCTTCCGTGAAACATAACCAATCTCGTTTGCAAACTGCCGACCCTAAGTATGGTATCTACACACTTTCAGGGTGACTCTCACAATGGCCAAGTACAGTTTCCTCTTTCGCATGACAATGAACATGCAAATGGACACGGCATTTGCTATGTGTTTCTACTCGATGAGCAACGCTTTCGGATGCGTAATCGCTGTGATTCTCGGCAGGTATGACGGTGCAATTTACAAATTCAAGAAAAAATCATTATGGTCATGGGTGGGCATTTTTTGGTTTTTGGTTTTTTTATTTTTATTTTTTAAAAATACTCAAAAAATAAAAAAAATAATAAGCACTAGATATTTTGACCTTAAAATCGCGTCTTACACTAGATATATACACTAGATATAGATAACGAGGACAAGGTTGACGTTCCCATATACAGAGGAGTTCGCCAAGGGGACACACTTTCGCCACGTCTCTTCAACGCTGTCCTTCGGCATGCCATGGATACAATCGATTGGGGAACCTCCGGCATCAACATTGACGGTCTTCAGCTGACACACTTGGAATACGCGGATGATGTGCCCTGATTGCGAAGAGCCGCCCCGAGCTGATTTCAATGCTGGAGAAGCTAACAGAAGCATCGATCCGAGTGGGACTGCAGATAAACGCTTGCAAGACAACCATACTCACATCATGTGCCACCACTAAGCATCCTATCATCATTGGCCAGGACCGCTACGAATTCACGGAATCCACCACATATCTCGGAGCACAATTCTCTCTTCCCCTCTGCCCTCGGTCTACCGTAACCCATCGCATACGCTGTGCTTGGCTCGCCTATTCCCAGATCTCCCATGTCCTGACCTCTCGCATTCTACCCATGAAGATTCGCCGGAAAGTGTTCGAATCCTGCATCACCTCGACGGTTCTATATGGAAGCGAATGCTGCGCACTCCGATCCAGTGACAAGGAGTTGCTGCATGTTACCCAGAGGAAAATGGAGCGAAGAATGCTTGGAATTTCAATTATGGATCGACGGCGAAATGAGCGTATCAGAGATACTACGAAGCTAAGGGATTGGGTCACGGAATCGACTATTCGGAAGATGAAGTTTGCAATGAGAATCAGGAACATGGACAACGATCGATGGGCCAAGAGATGTACTACCTGGATTCCCTACAACAGAGCGCAGTCCCGAGCCCAAGGAGCACCTCCGACCCGGTGGAGAGGAGACCTATCAAGAGCACTGGGACCTTACTGGTGGAACTCTACCCCCGACCAATTGAAACGAGCCATACTCACCATGCGTTAACGCTTGATGTGATAAATATGTTATGTTATGTTATGTTATGATGATTTTCACCATGATACGGGTATCATGGTGCAATAATTATTTTTGAACCAAGACCACGAAAAAATTCCCAGAGGACATGATAGTGGAGCTACATTTTTGTGGTGTTGGCTATGGCTATTGGGGGCCATTTTTCCATAAATGCTCAACTTTTGGTAGATCAGCTATTGTCGGCGTAGAAATTTTAGACCTCTGAAAAGCGCCCCTTTGCCCCCTGCTCAAAAAAGG
>JACMIF010001980.1:0-20328 GCA_014805445.1 Diplogasteroides magnus | reverse complement strand
ACCTACAGGACAATCCTACACTTTATAGGCTATAGCCTTGAGAATGCTGAAGTTGATTATGCATATAAATAGTACCTCGAACTGTTAGACACCTAGTCCATATTAGAATACCCTCAAGCGATGTAAATATGGATGCACTACCGTATTCTGTCTCAATACGGTATCTGTGGCATTGTGGGAGAGCTCTTATAGTGATGAAAAGGCGAAAAATGGCGCCCTATTCTGTCATTCCAATGAGGGAAAGGAAGGTGGAATTATTCCGCGCAATTATTCCATCACTGGAATAATTCCGCTCTCCCATTCCTCGGATGGGAAGGGGTCGGAATTATTCCGCTCCCCTATTCCCGGGATGGGAGACAATGGAATAATTCCACCTTTGACAGCCGAAGGATGAGAAAGGAGTGGAATGATTCCTTCCCTCCCATTCCTAGGATGGCAAAGACAGGAATCATTCGGCTGTCATAAATCTTTGAATGGCTACGGCCACTATTCCATGGTTGACAACTTTTCGCACAACACTAGTAATTAGATATTTACTTTGGCAACCAACGAAGTTCCATAATACTTAATCATTCTTGGTAATATTGTATCAGCGATTGTAAAACATTCCTTATTTATGGAATTGATGAAATATATTGAAAAATTCGAATAAATGTGATGTAATTGAAATATATTCAAAGCACACTACCGTTTGCTTCATATGTCGGTGGAATTCGATGATTAACATTTTTTGAGGAAATAAAATCACCACGCTCTACTCACGTTGCCAAATGGCTAAGGGTCACATTAGAATGACGCGTAAATCCTCCACCCCGACACACTCAACTGTGCCTTGGTGTACCGAAAGCACACTCGTGCGCGATAACAAATATTGAGATATAAAGGAGAGCGAGAGGAATAAAGAAAGAAAACACGAAAGTAAAGATTGTCAACCGCCCCACGACTGTGCACTGCTTGATTTTCCTTCTTCTTCTTCTACAGACCCAATGCAGTTCTTCACTGAAATTCCTCATCTACAACCCTGTACTAGCCAGAAGTCACCTGAACTTCATGTCGAAAATCGCCGATTCATTGGTGAATTCAGGCCACAATGTGGTGAGTGATGACTTGATCATTTTCCTTGGCCGTTGTTATTAATGTTGGAGGTCCATGCCACTCTAACCTATCCAATCTCTTCCGAGCAGTTGCCTATAAATTTCAGAGATTACCGCTCGGAAGATAATGGGGAGGTTAGAATTGCATGGACCGCCACACTATTTGTTATCTTCTTTACGCAGTAGGAAAACAGAAGTGCACCATCCGCTTTTTGCCATTACCGCGAAATGAAGAAATGAGCCCTCAATTTGATGTTTGAAATGGTTCCAGTAGTATGGCTGTACTTGGCTATGGCACGCATGTTGTTTGAACGAGAAAAGACTTGTTTAGACGTTATTCTCGCCCATTATCGACACTCAATGGCTGTCGACGTTCAAGACGAAGGAAAATGTTAGCTTTTTCCATACATATGTACGTGTTATCACTCATTTTCAGATCATATGGGGGCAACAAAGCGCGGAAGCGTTAGAGTATGAGAAGATGACCAGGTAAACATATTGATTATGCACTCGTAGTATCCCACGTAGTGACAATATTTAGTGGCATATTTTAGAAATTATATTTAGCTAAAGTTTGTTTCTTTAATCGAAAGCGATCATTATGGCCTTGAATAATGTTCGTGTAAACTATGTTGATAACCCTAGCATAAATCATATATTAGGGTGATCCATAAGTTCGTGTAATATTTTTCGCAAATTCATTTTCTCCACTTGTATTTCCGCATACATTGACTATGGTCACAAACCACTAGAACCATATATAGTCCGGGTCTGACGTTCCTTACAACCACGATCTCAGACCTCTCCTGCTTACAGGATCCTGGGCGCGATTTTACCAAGTCGTCCCATTTTTGACTGCTTGAGCCCACTTTTGAGCATTTTTACATGCCATAATTCGGCGAGTAGAGATAAAAAATATGTGTCAACTAATGAAATGTAGCCAGTTGAACGCCCAACAATGCTAAACCATCAGCTCGGCTAAAACTCAATATTCACGGACTTGCACTCCAAAAACCAAAAGCAGTCAGAAAAATTTCAATGTGCAGCTAGCCTCATGAAATTTCCCCAATTTGTGTGGAATAGCAAGAGTATTAAAACTACATTAGGAAAACGGGATCCAACTAAGAACAGTGTCACTATGTCCAAAAATGTGCTTTTTTGGTCGATTTTTTGACATAATTGTTAATATCATTGCTATTTCCAAATATTTTCAGTTTTCCTTCCACAGTTTTAATACTCCTGCTATTCCACACAAATTGGGAAAATTTCATGAGGCTAGCTGCACGTTGAAATTTTTCTGACTGCTTTTGGTTTTTTGAGTGTAAGTCAGAGAACATTGAGTTTTGGCCGAACTGATGGCTCAGCAATGTTGGGCGTTCAACTGGCTAGATTTCATTAGTTGATACTTATTTTTTATCTCTACTCGCCGAATTATGGCGTGTAAAAATGCTCAAAAGTGGGCTCAAGCAGTCTAAAATGGGACAACTTGGTAAAATCGCGCCCAGGATCCTGTAAGCAGGACAGGTCTGAGATCGCGGTTGTAAGGAACGTCAGACCCGGACTATATGTGGTTGTCGTGGTTTGCGACCATAGTCAAGATATACGGAAATACAAGTGGAGAAAATGAATTAAATTTGAATTAAAAGGAAAAAAAATTACACGAACTTATGGACCACCCTAATATAAACCAACCATATATTTTCTCTGGCGACAAATACTGATTTCTTTTGTTTTAATATATGCATTAGTAGAACGACAAAACAGTTTGCATTAAGAATAATTTGTTATTAATTTATAGGGATGAAATCTTATCCAATGTGTGGTCCAACGTCTTTGTGCAATCTCAGGTGAAATATTTTTTCATTGTAAAAATATAATTATTTTCCAGTCAATCAGAAAGATGCTAGAGGTTATGCGCATACAGTGCAATGGTAAGTGTTCCTATTATTCAAGTTTTAAAGATAAAAGAATTATCAAAATTATAGAGACCTTGGCCAACAAAGAGTTGATGGAGGTGCTAAGAATGGAGAATTTTGACGCAGCCATGTCGGTGCCCATGGACCACTGTGGAATAGGTCAGTTGTATGTTTTCAAATATGTTTTCATTTCAAATTTCATAAATGTCTATGAGACTGCTATTTTCAGCCATTTTCCATGAACTTGGCATCAAGAATACAGTATGCACACTGTCCACATCAGCATTCGAAGGATCATTCTTCCTCACTGGATTGGCCTCGTTTCCCAGCTATGTGCCGGGTAAATTTTCTCCCATGAGATGATAGCCAAGCGAAATTGAACGTAGATTTCATTGCTCGTAATTATTTTTTTTTAACAAAGCGACGACGATAGGACTGCTTTCAGCGGTCTTCAGCTGATAAAACTAACACTTGAAACTTGAAATGTTTCGAAATGAACAACCAAGTCCGACAGTATTCTTAGATAGAGAACAGACAAATTCGGGGGCATCGTAACAAATGCTTAATTATAGGAGCCCTCGGGGGCAGCGACAAGATGTCGTTCCTTGAAAGAACAAAGAACACTGCGATTCTACTGTTTGGATATATCGCCTGGCCACTGTTTGTTACTCCGCGGGACACGATGATCAAACAAGTGAAGGGCGAGGACTTCCTTTCTATTGTGGTAGGCACATTTTGGGCGAATTTCTCTACTTTAATGATGCGACCAAAAACTAGCTTATCGTCGTATATTAAACATAAAAGATGGAAACTCTTCATTGAACGAAGTCTTGATTAATTTTTTCAGAAGCTTTGGCAAGATGCGTCCCTGTGGTTCATGAAAGGCGAGCCATTGATGGATTTCCCTCGGCCGACCATACACAAAGTAATAAGTTCACTGCTTTTCCAAACCTTGCTCTTCATCTTCAACCCTATTCCGCTGTCCCAATTAGGATGTCTCAGGAAATGACTTTAAATAATCTTTTTATAGATGATCGAAATCGGCGGAATCGGTGTTTCTGCTGAGCACAAGCCATTGAATGAGGTGATTCGACATCTTTTCGTTAAAAATACAAAATAGGCATATTCAGACCTGGTCGGAGATTCTCAACAGACGTGAGAAGAATGTCTTCCTGTCCTTCGGAAGTGTTGCTGTGAGTCATTTGATGCCGGAAGAATACAAATAAACGATCAGGTGAAATTACGATTTTGAAATGGAGAAAATCAATGTATTTGATATATATTTGCATGTTTTTACAGAGAAACCTTCCGAAAATTTCCCGACGTCACATTTATATGGAAGTACGAAAAGCCCGAGCACAAAATATCCGAAGGAATTGAGAACATTGTCGAGGCCACTTGGGTACCGCAGAACGATTTACTGTGTATGTTTCACTAAGTAGCTTTATTGTTATTTACAATTAGTGAACGATCTGGGCCACAGACTGTGTGTACATAATATCAGAAATTACGGGCTAAAAACAGCGAAGCGTTAGGATGCATAAATGTGTCCCTTGCAGACGATCCCCGTCTCTCCCTTTTCATCACCTACTGCGGACAAGGCAGCACAATGGAGACGGCGATGGCCGGCGTTCCTCTGATCGCCATCCCAGTGCTCGGAGACCAAATGAGGAACGCCCAGGTGAATTGATTTCTAAGACGTGGTCGCTTAGGCCTTAACAGGCGTGTTTAGTAGTGAAATTGAGCGCTCGGATGTCGAATCTTCTATTTCTGATTATTATGAAATGCATAACGACGATCATTCAAATGCCTGCTGCCGTTCAACATTCTTATCTCGCTTATAATTAGTTATCATACTTTTCGCATTATCAAGACAGGCCATATTGTCCGTCTCTAATCAAAATCAATCATCCTGATTCTTCAGGTCATAAAACGAGTGGGATCTGGCGTCATCCTCGACAAGTCCATGCAGGGTGGCACTGATGAACTGGAAAAGGCCATCCGGGAGGTGCTCAACAACAAAGAGTGAAATTTCACTTGCATTTTAAATTCCTTTAACTTCAACATGTTACGATTATCTATACGATTTTCAAGTTTTTTTCATTTTTTTAGATACTCAATCAAAGCCCGAAAACTCAGCGCTATGATCAAGGATAAGCCGTTCAACGCAAGGCAAACTTTCGTGAAGAACATGGAGTTCCTGGCAAAGTACGGGCCACTGAGGTAACCCTTATTTTTAAAAATCTTTTTAGTGATTAAAGAAATCAAAAACATTCATTGGTGAAAAGTTGCTTCTTTTTCGTATCTTTGTGATGAAACGTAACAATGCATTTTTAGTGGCTAACATTTTTAGAATGCTCGACCACTACGGCCTCCAGCTCAACTTCTTCCAGTACTACCTGATCGACGTTTTCGCGTTCCTTGCCGCTATTGTCATTGTTCTCATTCTTATCAGTTTTGCCATTATCCGATGTATTTATCGTTCTTTGGTTAGGCGATGCATCAAGAATAAGATGGAATAGACAACTGAATCAATGTAAATAAACCGATCAATACAACGTGTTTCCGTCTGCACCAGACTGCAAATAGTCATGTCTTGTAATCCGTATTTCAAAAAGTCTTATTTGTTTTTTCAGGATATGATTCGAACGCAGCTTGTTTTCAAGACCTCGCGCAATTTTACGATTCCACTGCTTTCGCTCATTTCCGCTCATGTAGATTGTATAGAATTAAGATCTTATTCTTAGACAATGAATATCGTGCCAACACCACGATGGCGGCGTCTACTCCGGTCTCCCCTCTCCAACGTCTACTTTGCCTCTCAGAAATAGTTGACCAAACATCTTACCGCCCATTTTCGGACCATTCCATCCCCTAATTGACGATTTCTCCTCCGTTCACTTCGAGATGTTTTCTGTTCCGTCATGTTCCCGAAATCGCCATCCTCAGACTGTTTTCTTTCCGGGAACCACAATGTTCAAGGCTTCTCATCTCATTCTTCTTCTTCTTTTCGTCATTGGGGGAGCGATGAGCACGGACGAAGAACAATCAATGTGAAAAATATCAAATAGAGTTGTTATCCCGTTCGCTCATAGAGGGAAAGAAGGTGAATTCACAGTACTCATGATAACATTCCTTCAGCCGCTTGTGTGGAGATAAGCTGACCAAAATGGTCGAACTTTTGTGCGAAGCCCATGGCATCAATCATCACCGCCCCATCGACGGAATAGCAGACCGTTGCTGCGTGGTGAGTGAATTGAGATAATGGAACAAGGGCGAAATTTACCGAAGAAAATAAACGAGATCTCGTTTCTCGTTTTAACAACTTTAGTAAAGGTAAAGGTAAAAGGTAAAGGTGCGACCACGTCAAACGATAACGCTAGGTGGGGCCTACCGGCAAGGCCGGCTGCTTACAGTACTACGTAACCCTGCTTGTCCAAAGTGCTTCTGGGTACGTTACCTTTCGTAACCGTAGTCACTACCAATTTACCGCCCCGGAGGGATGGAGGGCTTGGTTGGCCTGGGCGGGGATCGAACTCGTGACCCTTCGGATGGAAAACGGCTTGGCAGACAGACCCAATGTGCACATATTCTGCCGGCAACACCACTACGATACCTCGAAACCCAAATATTAGTGTTGTGCGAAAAGTTGTCAACCATGGAATAGTGGCCGTAGCCATTCAAAGATTTATGACAGCCGAATGATTCCTGTCTTTGCCATCCTAGGAATGGGAGGGAAGGAATCATTCCACTCCTTTCTCATCTTTCGGCTGTCAAAGGTGGAATTATTCCATTGTCTCCCATCCCGGGAATAGGGGGAGCGGAATAATTCCGACCCCTTCATATCCGAGGAATGAAAGAGCGGAATTATTCCAGTGATGGAGTAATTCCGCGGAATAATTCCACCTTCCTTTCCCTCATTGGAATGACAGAATAGGGCGCCATTTTTCGCCTTTACATCACTATAAGAGCTCTCCCACAATGCCACAGATACCGTATTGAGACAGAATACGGTAGTGCATCCATATTTACATCGCTTGAGGGTATTCTAATAAGGACTAGGTGTCTAACAGTTCGAGGTACTATTTATATGCATAATCAACTTCAGCATTCTCAAGGCTATAGCCTATAGAGTGTAGGATTGTCCTGTAGGTGCATTTTAGGTATGGAAGGAAGAATAAGTGTATTTTTCTTTCGCCTAATTCCCTCATTTGAGTTCGTCATTATATGAGAGGGCAACAGTTCTGAAAGAATTAGTCAAAAAATGCACGTTTGCAGACTGGGACAACTGAACAGATGGACAGATATGTAAAGAACAGGCTTTCTCATTGGTTCTGGCGAGTCGCTGTGGTTTTATTCGAACTGTTCGTTCGAATCACAGCTCTTTTGTACCTGAACAATGTCATGGTGCAATAGATGGCTCATTGAATCATCTCGGCAATGAGTCCAACTGCCCGCTCTAGTTTCAACGAAACTTCATCCTCAAATCGCATGAGAACAAAACGTATAAAAGAGGAGCGCCGTCGTTGTACACATTTTTCTTGGCATTCTAGCGAATCTCCATCAACTTATTATCATAATTAGTTCAATCCTAAATCGTCACCGTTACATTCATAAAAAATCATATAAGGCTATGCATGCATGAACTTCAGTAATTGCTTGTCTATGATGACCTGTAATATTTAAAAATGGTATGAACCCACAATTAGCTATCACTCGTCACATAGTGCAGCATATAATACCACGTTGTTGAATAGTACTTGTATACTTGGACATCGGAATTACCGTTCAATGCTCGCGATATAAGTATTATCCGAGAGCCAATCTTTTCAATGGCATTTATTGTTTTGCCTGTGCTCAAAGAAATACACAATCAAATGGCATTAATTGCATATAGGAAGTGACTCAAATTCTCCATATGCACGACTATACGATTACTTCCTGTATCTTAACTTTATTCTCACGTCTTTCGCACTAATGTTCTTACCCTACTTGTTAGTATTAGGTACAATGATTTTCTCAAGATCAGCACCAATTTTCTTTCCCCATACAATAATTGTTAGTCACATGCCTAGGTTATTTGAACATAACAATGAGGTCGTGAGACTTCTCTGAGTGGATAAATAGTTGTTCATAACCGTTTTCATCCAAGTTAGCAATAAAAATCGGAAGTTTCATCTTTTTCCTAATTATTGTGGATTTCAGAAATGGAAGTGACATTGGAAGGATGTATTCAAGTCCTTCATATATTGCTCACGTCACTCGGCCTTTTCGCCAATTCCTTTCTCATATTCGTCATCCTTCGTCGGACTCCTTCCCCATTCAAGACTTACGCATACATTCTTCTTCACACTTCATGTACTGATCTCGTCACACTCATTGCTGACTTCATTGTCATGCAACGGTAGTCTTCTTCTTCTTCTTTCATGTGAAAAGACCGTTCTCTTTCAGTATCATTCCCTCCTCACCAGTACTCGCATACATCTCAAATGGATCGTGTGGTCTCATATCACCAAGATTCTGTTATCTTTCGTATTGCTTCCTTCTTCACACATTGATCCATTCCATTTACCTGCTATGTATTTCATTCTTCTACAGGTAAGAATTTTTAGAGTGACAAAAAACATCAATTGATGTTGCAGATACTGGATTCTTATTCGACCTTCTCCATCTCGACTACTATTAACTGTAACCATCGCATTGTTTTATATCTTGGCACTCATCCAATTGGTCGGTTGATCTTTTGTTGCTTATTCTTATTGGCCACTTAGATCTCCTTCACCTTCGCACAATCAGACTATGAAGTGATTCTTGCTCATGTTCGCAAAGTTTATCCCACTTACGACTATGATAAGATTACGTTGACCGGTGAGTAGCCTGCCGTTGACTTTTATCCCAATATGGTTGAAGGGAATGCGTCGATGGGAGATTTTCTGACTGCATACACGATCGCTTATGTTGCCCTTACTCCCATGCCATGCTACCTATTCATTATGATCATGCGAGCGAAGGTTAGAAAACTTTTATTCGTCCTGAAGATTATCGTTAAGGTTATGTCCAAACTGAACGAACTCGCCAGTCGAATGAGTGCAAAAACACAAGCGACTCATAAGCAGCTCATCAAGGCAGTGTCATCAATGCAACACAACGAATCATTTTCATTGTACAGGCTCTCACGTACCATTCCATTCTACCTGCTGGTTACATTCTTGGTATTGGCTTCTTTGCAATTATGTTTTTCGACATTTACCATCATCCTGCCTTAGAAACGTCCGTTTTCACGGTAGGTAGAATATTTTAATATAATCATTTTTTTTTCTTCTTTAAAGTTGGGATGTCTTCCTCCAGCGATCAATCCATTACTCACTTTATACTTTGTCGGCCCTTATAAAAGGTTTGTCCGACGGACCTGACAAAAAAATTCATTCAAATTTCAGATTTATCACACGATCTCTTCACATTGACAGAATACAAAGCACTACTGCAATCTCCGCCATTGGCAAAACGAGCAGCTTCGGGAAGGAATTTTGATTTGCATTGCTCCTCTGGAGCTAAAGTATCACAATTGATCGAACGATTAGTGACTGCATTCCGTGATCGAAATATTCATCTGTCTGTTCATGCAATACGTTTGATCTTATATCCTTTTGGCCTGTAATTTGATAGTTGGACGGAATCACATATATTATTTTTACAAACGTGACAGTACTGGCTAAAGAAATTGATCTGTCTGATTATCATTTTCCCCGCCTGTGAATGCAGGATGCGAGGGAAAATTACAATTTGAATACTCCGAGCGATCTTCTTCTATTGCCTATTGACTCATTTACCAACTTCCGAATCGGAATGGTCCCTTCCTGGACCCTTCCCAAGTCCGGAAAGTCATAAGTTGATCATCGTCTCCCTTCATCTTTCCCTTTCCATTCCTTCTCTTTTATTTCATTAACAATCACTCACTGTCCTCCCTCAATCAACTGTTGCCCTTTCAATAAGGCCGATATGGCGTGTTTATCTTCCATTTCTTTCGTTCCTCATTTATTTGTGCTCTAGTCTTTGTAGCCATGATTGTAAGGCGTAACAAATAGCGATGTTATCCCATAGAGCCTCCACTCACGTGTCCTTTGTTTGATGTTCATTGTGCTAAATCTGGAAAGAGTAGCGCTTTCGCTCGCGTTAGATCATTTATTTACAAGAAAAAAGTAAAGCTTAGACCAACAGGTGTACAAGATTTGCTACATGCAGGATGAACGAAATGGCAAAAAGGATGTATCGAAGAGTGCCTGAAGAATGGGAAATGGAACGAATCCAATAGGCGATTCGTGTTCCTCTTGCTTCCATTTGAATACTTCCACTCTGGATGGACGATTTCTTGCAATCTGCTTCTATTTGTAAAAGCCGTGGGCGGGCATATCCAGACGTCGAGAGAACCTTCTTGACTGTGTTCCTTGCCTTCTTGTACGCCCATTTACGCAGTTTCTCACCAATCAACAAAGCGAGTACAGCTACCACTGCCAATATGATGTCGAGGAAGACAAATGTCCCTCAAATACACAGTATTTGTCCATCGGGACTACAATTACATACCTAGTTTAGGAAGTGTGTCAGCCTTGGCCAGTGAATCATTCAACATTCCCACAATGACCATGAGTGACAACATGGCACACAGACCGAGATTAACCTGAAGGAAAGATCGTGGAAATGCAAAGAAGTGATTCTCACAGCATTGCTGACACTGTTCTCCTCGTCTCCTCCAAAGAACAAACCCATGAAGACAAGACCACTGATGAGAAATGTGGGAATGATTATGAGAGTGATCCAGAATTCGGGGCGACGTTTCAAGACAAAGTTCACATAAACCTAAGTGTCTACGGTCCATGACAGTAACCGATAATTTCGTACAAATGACATGCCGATTCCTTCCACAGTCAGATTCCTGTATTCTGTCGTATTCACCTCTTTAAATGTGAAGTCCCATTCACTTGTGCCCTGAAATGTTGAAGATTTCATGAGTATTCACCATTTCTATATTGAAATTAAACATTTAAGAAACAGAAATATAAGATACAAATATTGCAATTTCGTATCCTGGCGCTTGGTAGGGCATTAAAGTTAGTTCCTCGGGATTATATCCTCCTAGAGCAATGCAGTAACTACATCGTTGGGTGTCAAAAGGGAATTCATGAATCTGAAAATCACTTTCTGTTTTGAGCCGTGCTTTCAAACTAACATCTATTTCACAACTGTAAGTGACTGAATAAGAAAGGCTCGCGGCACCTCGTCCGTTATGATATACCTTAAACTACTCTGTTTTTGAACTTTTCAACTTTTCTACCTTGATATTCATCGTGTATTCCTCTGTCAGAGCTTCGGATTGAATTCTGAAAGCATTTTCAGTGTTCATTAGTATTGTTTCTCGTACGTCTCGCATAGAAACATCTCCGGAATCCAGATTTTATTCCTCTTTACATAGATATGCTTGACGCCCAAGTATTCGTCAGGATCCCAAGTCAGTCGAGGATCGATCCAGGACTGAAAGCAGATTCAAGATCCATGGCTTTCTCCTGCCCGACATACCAACAGCATTGCGTTGTGAGAAGAAAATTGGTTGAGTTTTTCATCCTGAAAAGGGAATATGACTATTATCGAACACTCAACAAACCACACTGGAGAGTCGTAATTTCAAGATGGAAACGTTGACAATGCCTCCACTATTCCACGTTTGGTACGATTCTAAATGAAAATCTGCTGAAACTGATGACACGAAGTGGCACCTTGAGTATTGTAAGGACTTCGAAGTGGGTCATAACCATCAAACAAAGTAGAAAGGAGTCTACGATTGACGGCTTCGAAGTCGGTGAAATCTGTTATTCGTACTATTTACATTAATGTTGAACAAAAACTTACTGACAGAAATGAATGACGGAATTTTTTTAAGAGTCAGTAGGAACAGGAAAATAGCTTCCATGTGAGGACAAGAGAATGGAATTGTTTGGAAATGCTCGCTGTTGTTTGCATACAACATTCACACTTCCGTTAGAGGATGGAACGAGGGTTCGAGGAAAAGAAAAGATGTTTGGAAACTGTGGGAACTTTCCAAGACTCCGTTCATATTATGCTTTCTTGACAGGAATCAACAGAGGAACCAAGAATAGGGTAAAATGCGCTTTTCTCTTTCGTCAAATATTTGTTGAAGGGTTGACTGTACGAGTTAAAAAGACAAGCGAAGTTAGACTAGACGAATGACAAATGTACCATTTATAAAATCTTAACAAAAACATTGCAGGTGCAATTCCAGTAAGAAATCGAAAGATGCACTCAAAGCCTGTTTCCACTCGATGCAATGGAGTTTACGGACATATTTGCGAATGATTTCTTACAGCATCATAGAGCACTGGAAACAACTTTGCCAATTGCACACTATTTGTACCTTGCTTTCCAAGCAGGTGGAAGTGTCGCGGTAAGGAGTAGTTCACGACCTGATGAGAACTTCATGCTACTAATATATATTTCATTTTCACAACACTAAACTGTGTGCAACATGCACATGCAAGATCCCGTTGAACAGTTGATACATGATGATTCTCAAGTAATGTTTTGGCATTTCATTGCTCACATTTGTTCCATTGTATTTCTGTGTCGAAGATCTGTACCTATGTATCACATGTGCACATATGAACAAAATTATCGTACATCCAGACGTACGGTTCCGAAAACAAATTCCCATCAAGCAACTCTAATAGAGTGTTATTGTTGAATGTCTACAGCATCACCATTCCCCAGTAATGAATCGGACAGTGAAATCTCTCTAATCATCTTCTTCATCACTGCAAAACCACGATGAAAAGCAAGGACAAATGCCATCAACACCACTAAGAGTAAGAATCCACACGGCTCTCCAATGATTTCTGTTTCTGAACCACTGTGGACTATCTTTGATAATCCAGCATATAACTGCAGGTATTTCTCTATTAATGCTGATCATGATAAAAAGAGTTTTTCTAACAGCGTCTATCCAAATGGAAGAGTTTTCGAAGTGCAGACTTTCTTCGGCTATTACAGTATCGCCTTCGGAATTACCTGCGAGGTAAGTATATGCTCTATCTATACACCAAGGGTTATTCAGTTCCTCTATCTTCTCTGTATCAACGCATTCATTGCGGAGATCAAGTATCCTGCATATAAGGTACGCTGAGCTTCTGTGAATCCTCATTCAAGATGTCAGATAATGTTGTGTCTCTCCCTCATTGACATGGCTGCCCTATGGGTGAATTCGATCTCATTTGGATATCTTCTTCTCGAAGGAGGTGATGGATGCACGCACTTCAAGTTCAATGCCATCAATGGAGCCGCGGGATTGGGTTAGTCGAAGAGTGAAAGAAAACTATGCCAAGCACATTTGAGCCATAACGGTGAAATGGGCACTTGCGCCCAAATGATGAAGATACAACGGCACAAGTGTCCATTTCACAATAAATTCACAAATGTCCATGGCGCAGTTGTCTTTCACCGTTGGTGACTGACCTCAAGTGTTCACTCATGTTATTCAAGGATTGTGGTGTGCTGCCTGTTGTGGATGCATCGTCTTAGCTGCTAATAGACTCGCCGAACTCACGGGAAGAGCATATTTCTTCGAAGTTTGTTTATCTCATTTCGATCACAGGAAGAAAATGTTAACCAAGGGAAATCGTACGAACATTGTACTCATTCTTCCACTTTTCTACGGCGCCTTCTTTACTTTCTTCACTCCCCCAGTCATATTCAGTTCTGCTAACAAAGCCATGTTCTTTTCGCCGTTTATCTATCAAGGGGATGAATATGGTGATGAGGTCAGACTCCATTTCTCTTTTAATGTAGATGGAGAATCAATTTCAGTATCACAACTGGTTACACACACTCAATAATCTCCTTGTCGTGGTAATCAATGTCTGCATGTATTTGATATTCTGTCTTGTTCTTGTGACTAAACAGGTTTGGACTAAATAAAGAGCAAAGAACCAATGTCTTTCAGGGAATGATGTCCACAGTTCAAGGCAAGGCTCATCTTCGTGCAAACGCTCCGGTATCATAATCTGTTGCCCTCTGAGCAATCCATCATCTCAGATCTACGTTCAAGCCGCTGTTGTCTGTCTGTTCCATGGAATTGCAAGCTTAATGTTAGTTGCCATTTCAGTTGACATCGGCAGTAGGAGCTCTTTTTCAGTTACGTGTATATGAACTACTTTACGATCCCTGTGATCCTAGTCCAAATAGGACACATGGCATGGCAAATCACACACGGTACAGTCATCCATTTACCCTCAAGTGCATATTCCTCCACAGGTGCCCCTCCATTCGTGTATGTTGTTCTCAATCGGACCATTCGCAACAGAATTCTTGCTCTCATTCCCTGTATCAAAAAGAAGACTGCGAGGGTCAATTCACTTGGAACAACACCCATCAATTCACTCGTGAGGGATCGGAAAAGCGTTTCATAGCCATGTTCAAGCTACATTTCACGATGTTCACCAATTCTATTAATAAACAGATTTTGCGACCTGATTTTTATACATATGCAACGGATTACAATGCTCGAATCCAAATTGGCAAAGTTCGTGTTGCATTTATACACCCTTTTTTATCATGAATTATGCACTCGATGACTGGAGGGGAGTATTGCAGAGCTGAAAATACAAAAGATGATTGTTCTGAAGTATCTCCTCACCTTCTCGATATCCCCAGGATTGTACTTGTTCACCAATTCAGTGAATTTCTCTAGAGGACAGTATCTACAGGCATAGTTTTCGTATAGTCGAGGAGCTTCTTGAACTCACTGGCTGTCAATTGGACAGAACGAAACGAATGGAGTAATCACACGGAAGTTCTCGTTCTCATTGGCGTGGTAAAGAAACTGAAAGGTTCGTTAGAATCTGCAACTATCAATAGTCACCTTGACAAAGGCCTTCTTTGTTGACTCATCGATGTAGAATTCAACGAGAAGTGCTGATGAATACTGAGGATTGCCTCAACGAATACGATCTTTTCTACAATCGCGAATACAAATTGAATATTTTTCGAAGAAATCAAAATATGATATTCGTAAATGAATTCACCAAACTGAAGAACATCCTGTCGTGCTCCAAGGAGAGTCAGCATTGCATTGAGAGTTGAATCATGCTCAATTCCTTCGTAATCCAAACAAAAACGAACAACTAACAGCAGAGAGGGCGTAATACTTCAACTTTCTGAAATAGTGACTGCAATGGTGGGATGTGTCATTGAGATTGTTTCTCAAGTAACAGTGAAGAACGCCGACGCCGTGTGTGCGAATCTGAAGAACAACCTCTACTTTAAAATGGACAATTTGACTAACGGATTCAATCGATTCTCCCGCTCGCAGACGAGATATCTCAAGGGAAACATCGATGTTTTTGACACCAGCGAGGTTCTCTGAAATTATTCCAACAACGAGTACAGTATGAATTCAAACCAAGTCCTGTATCAAATTCAAGTGATTTGTCAGTTATGCGTTTGATGAGCTGAGGGATGTCGCCTTGCCAATACCAAGGATACCTGTGGATCGATCAGACTCTTTGAAGCACGCATTTCTGATCTCACCACTGAGTGTAGTCCGTGGCATTGTCGTTTTCCGGCTTTGTGTCATTGAAGTGCAGCTTCTGAATACTGGAAATACACATGAAAACCTCAATAGCACAATTTACCTGTACCATCAACGTGTTGTTGAAATCATACATTTTGTCCACACTCACAAATGCTCCGGTCTTCTCATTTATGAAATCCATAACTTGAGAAATCTTGTGAATTTAATTTTAGCGTTCGTGAATTTGACGTGTGTCTTACTTTAGGCTGCTTCAAGTAACTGCTGACTTCAGCACTTTCAATGATGAGACCCAATGCTTCTGCCAGACGAGGACATTTCGCACTTGGATTACCATCCTGAACATTGTGGAGGAAGTAAGCATGCATATAAATGATTTTATTCCACGTCGCGCAAAAAGTGAGCGCTTACGTTTCCAACGGTTGAAATGCAAGAGCTTACATTTCGAAAATGCATACATTTCCTCCATCCTACTCCTTCTGCCGTAAATATGCCTATCATAATATACTAACTCACATGATCAGTTGGATTGAAGACTGTATGAACAGGAATGGGCACCCATCCACTTGGCCATCCTTCCACATTGGGCAGATCAGTGCCTTTCACGTTTGACTGCAAAATAATCTTGTAAGATGATGGTGAGGGTCAATCACATCTTCGTTCGAATACATTCCTGCAAGGTTCGAATGTGCTGATATCAGTGTTCTGTTGACATCCGTGGAACGAATGTAGATCTGAAGAGCAATCATTGTAACGCGAATAGTATCACTTTGAAACCTCTTTCGCGCGATAACGAGACGAAAGAAAATTTGAAGACATGTAACGAGAACGAAGTTTTCGACCGAGGTTGAAGTGTTGTCTCATTCCTACCTGTACGAAATGAAGGCACTTCGTGAGGAATATTGAGTGAACTCACAGGACTCAACTGTCCATATCCTCCTCCACCAAACTTCCAATCACTCTCTTTCAATCTATCGCTGTTCCCAGGCAGGGACACTTCTGGTGCTCGATCTCCGTGTCTCCACAGCTACATAATCACTTTGATTCACACAAAAAGAAGGTACTCACAGCAGATGCAAAAATGAGCTTGAGATTATCATCTTTTAGAATGGATAACTCTTCCGCTTGTTCTAAGTAACCAGCCTCAGAAAAACCAGTCAGCAATGCAAGAATGCATAATGATATTATCATCCTGAAACAATCAATAATAGCACTATGACGAATCGGTGAATGAAAGGAAATATCAGAGTCAATTATGTCTTATCAGTGAGGCTCGTAGAATGTGTCGTCCGATTATCTTATTTTTGTGAATTTGTGTCGTCACACTTCAGAGTCCGGTGGAGAAACCGAAACTTAACCATCTTTTATTTTCTGTTAAAAGTGCAAGCAGCGAAAAACAACAGAATTGTAATGAAATGACGAAGTGGAAGAAGGCAAGATCACAATTCCGGTTGTAGATAGTGTACATTATGGCATCTATGGCAATGGAGAGTTGCACAGCTGAAAGGAAACAGTTTTGGTCCGCACATTTCACACATAACACTTACCAATTCGATGTCTACAGGATCATATCGGTCTACGACGTCGATGAAGTTTTCGATTGGACAATATCTGTTTGTATTTCTTCGTGGTCGAATCATCAAATCTATACGCATACAGATTACTCATACAGATTGAATGAGGAAAGATCTCTTTGTGAAAGGAAGAAGAGAAAGGACGACAGTCAATTCAGATCGGATGGTGCGGTTGTTTATGTTTCAATTGATCTATCTTGTGTTGTCAGTTCATATCTTCTTTGATGATGCATGGAAGGAACAAGCAGAATGTGGAAGGACTCCCAATCATTTCTTCCGAACATTCTTCTGTCTTATCAATGAACTCACTCCGTAACAGTTCATCATGAATATCAATTATTTTGAGTATTCAGTAAGGATAAATCAAATAATGGACTGAAGGAAGACGAAAGTACTGTTCCTACTAAGATGCTGGTTGGTATTGTCCTCTGTTGATAGTAGATGTTCTCTTGAAGGTGAACACTTCATATGGTGGTCGTCTTGTGGTGAGACTTCCTGCAGGAACTCTTCTCTTTGTTCATCTCAAGGATAAGAAGTTGATACGACACAAGAAGAGATGGAGTCAAGCGAGGGATAGATGTAACGAGTATGTTGAGGTGATGTACATATACTATCTACTGGGACATCGTATCATGGACAGTCGTATGTCAATTGAAGACAGACAATTGTCTGCAGACAACAATTGAGTGAATGGCAGAATCAAAGGGGAAGTGATGGATTGAAGATTTGAACCTGAAGCAGTTCTTCGTCTTCTTTATCTTATGCATATGAAGAGTGATATTGGATGTGCATGTGGAAGCATTCATCCAATTGCAAATGGTCTCAATCTCCTGCCCTTTCCCATCGTAATTCACGCGGATGGAAATAGAACGGGTGAAATATTTCGGAACATCTATTTCGTTTACATTGATCACGGTGTAATTTATGTGCATTTACAGTGAGACGACGTCGTGCATCATCATCCCATGCAGATTGTAGTGTGCCCATAGTTCCCATTTCATCCCTTCTCCC
The DNA here is from genome assembly GCA_014805445.1 of Diplogasteroides magnus. Lineage (NCBI taxonomy): Eukaryota > Metazoa > Nematoda > Chromadorea > Rhabditida > Diplogasteroididae > Diplogasteroides > Diplogasteroides magnus. The sequence continues at coordinate 2,138 of JACMIF010001980.1, read as the reverse complement.
TCCCGCCAGGGAGGAGAAATAACGTTTTCATTGTTTATTTTGACTGCTCGTTTCTTCACGTTCATTGGTGCTCTCACCTGCTTCCCTGGATAAACTGGGTAGAGGGGCTGGCAGCAGAATTGTTGTGGGGGACACGCTGAAGGGCAGAAGTGACTGTTGGATATCGGGGAAGGCATCTCTCACTATGTAGAGACGATCGATAGGAATGAATGAGATGGGTGGGACATACACTGCTGTCAATATTTAAAAAGCGACACCAAATGCAGGTGAGTGGAATATGGTAAGTTAGCATTTCGACTTCCGTCGAACTGGGAATGTGTGTATGGATCATTTTCCGGAAGTCACGTCGCAAGTGTTCCATAAAACGCCGGTAAGTTGCTTATCCCGTTGAAATGGGGCAAAGCTCCCCACCCTTCTGAAACTACTACACGGTTGCTGCTAGAGTACCCGAAGCGGACCTGATTTACATAGGTCCGGATCACTTACAGGGAAGGTTCGCATCAATCGCATCACTACTTCCATTCCACATGTTTGTTCCCTCAGCGCCCGACCACTCTCTAGTAAGCAAGAGACAACCGGTTGAAGAGTGAAGAGACAGTGGAATGGGTCCATCGAGACGGACCAACTGAATCAATGGTCCGTTTCGATGGACGCATTGTGCTCTTTATTTTCTCTCCGTTCGGCTGACCCTTGGTTACAAGAGAGGTGACCGGGCGCTAAGGGAACAGACAAGAGAAATGGAAGTAGTGATGCTATTGATGCGGACCTATTATTGGATTAAAGTGTTCCGGAAGCTGCAAATGCCGTTCTGGAATAAATCGTTTAGTTTTCATTTTAACGATTTGCCGTAGGCAACAAAGTTTTTTTTTGTTTCGTCAGAGCATCAACTTTCATGTTGTTAGTATTTCATGAAAATAAAAACGGTAGGAGTAATGAGTTGTGCGGAAGCGTCCTGCGCGGAAACGTCTTGTGCAGAAGTGTCTGTGCGCAAATTTCGCGATCCCAAATAGAATATGTTTCACACACTGCATATAGTAGTGCGTGAAATATGTTGATGTCTGTTATCCGACGCAAATAGCAATGGGGAGTCATCGGAGCCACCATCTTCCCTGGCTCGCTTACCCAATAATACCAGTGAAAAAGGTCCGGACCCATGCAAATCAGGTCCGCTTCGGGTACTTAAGTTGCTGCAGGTACAACGTCAGAGATTTGGTCTCTGACATCTGCGTGCGCACGCAGATGTAAACCCCTGCCATTACCATATCATGGAAATAATTAAGCACTGTTCTACTGGTCCGCACTTCTCGCCCTCATCCAACATATGAACTTACCGTGTGCCTCTACAACCACGCTCTTCCTGTAACCATCCCATGTCCCTGGTTACTGTTGGCTACCTGTTACGCAGTTTACCTACGCAACATGCACCGACAATAACCCACAAATATTCTTTAACATAATACATGACACTTGAAATATCCAACAATGTGAGGAGTCAGTGCGACGAGAAAGGCCAATTTGTGTGCGTATTGGCAAGTTGTAGGAACACGCACTATTCCCAGGTAGTTGTAGTAGAGATGGCAGAGATTGAAGGCAATCTGAAAGACAGATTATCATCACAACATAAAGGAACAAAATTAATAGTGAAGGTAGAAAGAATGGCAAAGTGCATTCCTTCTCTCTGCGCTCTCATTCATTCGGTCGTCTGTAGTGGTTTGTTCTCTCTATCGCGCGATCGTGTCAGAAAGAAGGAATGCACTTTACCATTCTTACTGCCCTCACTAAAAATTAAGTAGACAGCAATTGAGAAAATGAACCCACCTTCTGCTGTTGATCAGGAGTGAGTCTTGTCGTATCGTGCAGGACATTGTAGCAGACAGGAGTGACTGTTCCCTGATTGACGAACTGCGGCACCATGTAGGAGTCGTGTATCTCTCGGGTCAGGTGACAACCGAATCGACGGTTCCAGGATCGGGATTCGTCACCATTGGGAGCAAGGCCGGCTGAAAGACAGATGGTCATCATCACAAAACAATAAATACTATTAGGGTGTTCCACAAATAACGGAATTTTTTTCATACTTGGAAAAACCATTCTGTATTCATTATCGATCGTCATGCTCGCACTTATTCATGAATGTT
>JACMIF010001979.1:0-20346 GCA_014805445.1 Diplogasteroides magnus | reverse complement strand
ATGGCTCGACGCCAACTTGTAATGCTCCCAAGAAAGAGATCTCGAGCAACGAGATGGAGGAGTGCACGCAGAAGGACGACGAAAATGAAGACTGAGGTTTGATCTATCGATCATTGATCTTTGATCTATGATCATTTTTCAGATTTCGCCGATTTCTTCCAACTGAGCTCTGATCAAGTTTTTCGCAAATATTACCCATGCATTTGATAAACGACCTGCAAGATTTAAGGAGTAGCTATCGATTGATTATCGCAGTTATGCATAATGCATGTATCCTTCAAGAAAAGAATTCGGTGTTAGATTTCTCAATTGTGACAGGATTTCAAATTGAAGAGTTTTATCCATGCGCATTGAACTCGTGGTGTGCTTCGTTCGCGTGATGTGATTTGTCTATCGAGCTAACTGAATCGCCGTGGACAACCTATAGTCGAACGAGTCAATCTTACGATTTCATTTCAACAACTCCCTGACATTTGTGAAACTTTATTGGTCATCCCAATGGAGCTGTTATTTTTCCTCAAACGGTAGAACATACAATAGTTTGACAATAGTGGCTTAATACAAACAGGCAACTATGCGATATACATATCCGCGTAAAACACATGCTAAATCCTGCCTTATGGTCAGAGAAACGAATATATCGACTGGTGTGGACACTTCGATTTCGTTAGGACTCAGATACAAAATGAGGAGTCGTTTCGCTAACAGAATCGACGTGCCCATTTTAATCAAGACTGAGAGGGCAGAGATTGTCAATACACAAGGAGCTATATCACAGATCTTCTGAGAGAGCGGAGCGGAATGAACAGGGGGCACCTGATAGCACCTTTGGCAAACTACAATGAAACAAATTCGCATGACTATGTCGTCGACCACGCTGATCGCGAGGGCGTGCTTCATTTGCCACGAAAATTGGGCATTCATTTCATATGTCCTAAGGGCCTTTTTTTAATTTTTCTAATTTTTAAAGGATTTTATTGTCGATTTGTTGCACTGAGATGGAAGAAGTGATCATGAGAATATTCCAGAACCATTTTGAAGAACGGTTGTATTTGCTTTTTTTTGTTAATTGCAAGTTATGTTGGCTGTCCTGGAAAACATTTTCCTTTTTACCTAAAAATTTATAACTTTTTTGAAATCTCTGACATACATTACGTCGAAAAACGTAAAGAAATATTATTGGATTAAAGTGTTCCGGAAGCTTCAAATGCCGTACTCAAATAACTCGTTTAGTTTTCATTTTCACGTTTTGCCGTAAGCAACAAAGTTGTTCGTTTCGTCAAGCGCATCAACTTTTATGTTGGTAGTATTTCATGAAAATGAAAACGGAAGGAGTTATGTGTTGTGCGGAAATGGCCTGCGCGGAAAGGTCTTGTGCAGAAGTGCCTGTGCGGAAATTTCGTGATCCAGAAATAAAATATGTTTCACACACTGCATATAATAGTGCGTGAAATATGTTTATGCCTGTTATCCGACGCAAATCGGAATGGGGAGTCATCGGAGCCATCTTCCCAGGCAGGCTTACCCAATAATAAACTAATTCTTTGGTTCCAATAACAATAAGTCCACTAGTTTCGCATTACATAGTTTTTTTCATATACCGAGCTCCATTTGCCGCAAAAAATATTGCTCAATACAAGCATCAATTTGCTCCCAAGTCAAGCAAGAATAGATTCCGGATTCTGCCTATGAGGAAAAGGGGCGTGTCCTCTATTTCGCCAGAGGCCAGGGAAAGACTTCCGGTCATTTTTACTTTCGATAACATGATATTGGCGCCACGTTAGTTCGGAAAATGAGATAAAAAGGGGGGTAATTTTTTGTATGGACAGGTACTTTAACACGAGCAAATTTCTCGCGAGCAACCGTTGTCGTCGACAACGCTTTACTCGCGGTCAACCTTCATTCTCAGCCCTGTCTGGACTGTGAGTGAGGAAGAATGGAAATGAGAGAGGTACAACCGATTTCAGAAAAAGAGGTGGAATGAGCGAATTGCCTGAGTTCTCTGTACAGACCGGTCTGCTTGATAGTCCCGATAAGAATGCGTTGAAATGAAAACAAGACTTGCTTTCTTATCAAGTCTTGTTAGCGATTTTGCGTCATTCTCATTTCTCCGTCTCATTCACCAGGTCTTGTCTCTTCTTATCAAGTCTTATTTTCTTAACAAGATTTAATAAGCAATCAAATCTTATCCGTTCCGACGTTATTAGACGAATGAGATACGCACTTTACTACTGATTTAGAACTCCTAATGGGTATTGTGAAACATAGTCTAAAAATAATCATTCTGCCAACCGTAATTACCGTGATTTAGAACTCCTAATGGGTATTGTGAAACATAGTCTAAAAATAATCATTCACTGTGAATATTTCTGTGCTCTTATAATGATTAGCCATCAAAGAATCAATACATTCGCTTCAAAATAATTCACTGAACTATTCACCATGTATAAATACTATACTATACTATGTATATATGTTAAACTATATTCACTATGTAAATATAGTTTAAACAACTTACTTGAAAGCAACGGCAAAATCCAAACCTACAAGCACCCCTCAATCCTCCACATCCGTCATCATCCCAACAACGTTTGCCCTTGTGCACCGTGCAGTGAATGCAGTTACACTAAAAGATGCTGTAGTAAATTTGATGCAAATGAAATTCACCTTTCCTAACTTTGGAACCGTTGATCCACACTTTCCAGGGCCGCAATCGTCGTCAGAGTGGCATCGCTTCTCTTTGACACATTTAGTGTTGCCTTCGTATCCAATCTGAAAAATATCAAAATTGAAAATCGATTGAAAATAATTGCTATGAATTTTTTAATGTCTTGATGGCTATGGTACCGGTAAGCAGGTAATCAGATATGTTTTCTATAGAAAGTTTGTGGAAAATATGAAATCCCAAAAGATTTTCGTAACAACCTAATAGTATGTTTCGCCAAGATAACGGCGTCATGTCAAGAGCAAATCGTACTCACAATGTACCTTATAATGTTTGGGGTCCTGATCATGACAATGGCGCAAAAAGCTGTGATCAAAGATCATCATGGAGTATACTTTCTTGACATGCCCACCACTTCTGCTGATTGCACAGCTATCACTTATGAATCATTTGTACCTCTAAACATTTCGACAAAATTGCACCGGATTGACGAATTTTTCACAGAGTAGGTGTTAAACTCGACTTTAGTCAGGTAAAAACGTTAGAAGAGGTCTCATCTTTTGGCTAAAATCAGATAGTGTCTCACAATTTCCAATGATTTGCAAATTCACTTACTCTCCCTCTTGTAAGATTGTACATGATGCCTTTGTATGGTGGCTGATCTTCACGAAAATCAATAGCTGCACATGAGAGTGTATGCAGAAGGAAAACGATAGTGAGAAGTAGCATCTGAACATATTCGCAATTAAATGTTCTCGAAACTTGCGGCTACCGCGGAAAAGAGAAATTGGGAGACACTAATCTAGTCCAGTGCGCACACGAAAATCTCAAAACGAAGGTATTCGACGGAGGGCATGTGAATTGACACAATAGATTATCTGTTCAAATCTGTCAAGAACGGTTACAAAACGCCGGTTTCGAAATGTACACATCCATAAATTTTTCTCAATCGAATGGCGAGTTTTGATAACATATTGATGTTATCTAATGCACAGAGAGAGAGAGAGAGAGAAAGAGAAGTGGCGAAAGAGAAGCACTATCCACATGAATGAAAGATGCGCGCTCGTTAGTGTTCAGACTTTCATCGGAAGGAGAGCCAGCAAAGACCGACATAATATGAGGAGTTACCGCATGGAGTTAATTCCTTGATGGGCAGCTCACCTCATCGAAAATTTTCGAAATAAAGTGTGAGAACTGTATGCCAATTTTGAAGCACAAATAACACTATTGAAAATTTCGAATATTTCGGTTACGCAGTCATCATCAAAATATCTTTTTAAGATTTACGGACTACGTTTATCGTTTGCCGTCGCCCTTGTTTTGTCGCAGCGCCACGTATTGAGCGGTAAACATACAGCTGATCACATCCGGACCATTTTTTCTCCGCTTTGAGTGGGTCTGTCTCTGCGTCTCCCTGCTACGCTCTTGCTGTCTGCGCTCTAGATTTGATCCCTGACGCCAAGTCCCTGACGAAAAATCCGAAAGCAATGGCAACGAATGATATGATTGAGAAAAAATTGTCATAATGATGGACTGTTGCAATCAGAATCAAGAATAGACTTTTCTCAGAACATAAAATCGCCACGTTCATCTGTGTACTTTCATAATAATTTATAAGGCACAATTAGCAAAAATTGTATTGAGGTGTCTCTAGTAGTAAAATTAGTGCAATTGTCAATCGTCTAATCACCGCGGAGCGGTTGTCTCTCTCGTTTGATAGACAATCGCTCCGTATATATTAGAAGTAAGCAGTTGCACTAATGTCACTGAACTTCGCCCTAGTTTGTGTTCACACCTCTATGGAAACAAAATCGCAGAAATCGAACGATTTTCTCAGATCCTGAAATAATACCATATGGCCAATCAAGGTGGCGTCCTTCCGTGGTCCGGCAATTGGTAGCGGTGCTCGTGAACGAGAAGATACCCTGTAGAAACGACTTGGAACTCCAAAATGTACTTCCTAATCGATTGGCCTAGCAGTCAATCGGCAGGACCACATCCCCTATGGATAACCCCCCGACTCTCGGAATAAAGACTTTTATAGGCCAACATATTTACTCGGTTTCGCAGACAAATTGAACAGGAGAAAGGCATCAGTTGATTATAATTCGTCTCAAAAGTTAAAGATGCTTTTCCAATAATCACATATGAATCACTTTAAGGAGGGATCAATGCAGGCATGAGAAAAGAATGAAAGTAGTGGGGATGGATTGCCAGAGCAGGAGTGAACGGAGAGAGAAAAGAGAGAAAGAAAAGAAAACAGATCAGGTGACAGAGCAGACATTTGCAGATATCTTCGCTCTAAGTTTTCAAAAAGAAAAGATGGCTACTCGAGCCGACTGCTATCCGAATGAGGGTTACCCTAGGCTTAAATACAATTCAGGACGACTGTGCAAAGACATCGTCATGACTAGGAACAATGCAACAGTGGACAGTACAGACAGTGAAACATATAAACAGACGTTGATGTATCATTGACACGAACTCTGCTTATATGAATCAGCAAACGCTGCAGAGTCAATCGCTCTGGTTTATCAGAGGCCTCTAAACAATCGAAAACAGGCGCAACGAACGAAAACGATTGTGTGTGTGTGTGAGTGGCAGTTTTGATGGTAGAGGTCATTGGGGTGAGCAAGGGGCGATGGATGAGAGAGTTAGGCCCTATTAGAGACAGATAGAGAAATAGAGGCCTATCGACCGCTTCCCTATGGCGAGCAATAGTGTGTGGTCAGAGAGAGAGAGAGAGAGAGAGAGAGCACTAGAGGATGAGCACGCGGCTGAATTGGGAGCTCTGGGGAGAAGAAGAGACGACCAGCCCATTGGTAATAATCATGTCGTTTTCGGGTGGTAACATGGGTGAAGATGACTCAAATGAGTGAAAAAAACTCAAATGAAATTTTTCCAATTTTCTAAATAATTGGATAAATTTTCATGCCCTGAGGCAACGAAATTTTTTCATGTAAAACCGACCTCAGATTCGTGATCTACGGGGTCGATTTACCCTAAAACCAAGTTTTCAGCCCATTCGGAGACAAAATTGTTTTTCTCGTTTTCACCATGTTCGAAATGCGAAGAGGATGAGCACGCGGCTGAATTGGGAGCTCTGGGGAGAAGAAGAGAGGGCATCAAAGTGGCATACAACACTGTCAACACCCCACATCGGGTTGAGCAAGAAAAACTAGATCTTACAGCTATGCTTGCGTCGAGCGCCAAGATTCACTGGCCCTCTAGGATGAGTTTGAAGTTTTGCTCGATAAAACATGATGACGAAATTGATCTGTAAAACTGTTGCGAAATATTTTCAGACTAAACCGAGATATGACATTCATTGGGGGACCCATACCTACTTCCACGAAAAAAATGAGAATTTAATTCGAAAGTTTGCGACCTGGTGCCGCCCTACATTGAAGTGAAAAGTTATCGTGTCTTCTTCATGACCCGGGGTTTTGGTGTGAAAAATGAAAACATGGCCATCTGGTATCAAAGTGTCATCTAGTGCTGATAATACCCAGCATGGGGTAGAGCAAGAAAAACTATCGTACCTGGGGTGCGCCATGCCAATCGCGTTCATGATAATTTTGCTTTAGAAAATTTCTCGACATGACGTGTTTTTATCAAAATTGGTTACAACGTTATTGTTTGTGAACAATTATGCCGTTATTTTTCCTATAATTCAAGCAGCATTTCCATGCATAGTAGCTTTGGCCGATTGCGCATTCTAATATTTTGCTTCTCTTGCAACATATGACCAAACATTTCTCGCAAGTACACTGTATACTGCGTTGCACAACAACTGCACTGGCCTTTTTCAGTACTATATCTGTAATTACTATATAATACTGGAAAAGCTTACTCGTATAACAACAGCTGACTATGCCTCATTCATTCCAAGTTTTATATATTTTGGTGTTTCAGACTGCCATCTATAAGATGCAGATCTTCGCCACCGACGAGGCTATCGCCAAGCCTCGCTTCTGGTACTTAATCTCCACGCTCCGTCGTCTGAAGAAGACCAGCGGAGAGATCCTCCAGTGCAAGAAGGACAGAGAGACGGAATGTACTCTCGCGTTCATTCTGCCTTATTTAGTGACTAGGTAAAATAATTCGTAATACATCTTATAATGGAAAAAGCTTTTATTCTTTTGGGCTACTCGTTCAAAGACTACAATGAGACATCCGTAAGCTTAAATATAAATAGTTCCGTATGCATAATGGATAAATGAAATAAATGAATATTCACAATATGCGATGTAGTGGTCATTTCTGGTGATCTCGTTGCACATATAATGCACTAGGTTTTTTAAAAAATTCGGTTGTAAAGTGCATTTTTCAATCATCTGGCAGCGATGGATAGCGAAAAGCAGGGACAACCGCTCCGCGAAAATCGACGAATGAGAAATGCATTTTTTACCGATTTAGAAACCCTACAGTGTACCCTAATGATGATGGTGCTTGCTGTGCCTCCGTGAGTGGCATCTCCTTACTCGGGAGGAGGACGGCACATGAATCATGATGTGACATGATGAGTGTGATGAGACATAACAGAAGCCGCGTGGGTCGAGTGCCTTGTGACCAGGGAGTATTGATCGAGAAGAGTGTCGGTCTTCGTCTGCAATATTTTAGATATAGATTACGGAGCTATGATAAAGCAATTCAGGATGTTATTCATGCAAATCGCTTTTATTTCCCGGGAATTCCATGAGAAATATAGTAGTTTCCTCATCTGGGTGGCAACTCATACTCTCTATTCACGCAAAATAAATAGGTTGTGTTTTGCTCGCAGAATTCCCGCACTTTTGTTCTCTGCTCTCTGCACCAACGCGCACACGTCAGCGTTTATTGCGAGAATATCGGGCTATTTCGCTCTTCAAATGCACTTTTTAAACGGAAAGCATGCTTTTCTAATCAATGAAATTCAGAGAAAACTACAACCATAGTACAATAATTTAAAGAGCAGTATAATCGACTTTGGTTTATGTGAATTGTTTTTAGCCTCATCTCTTGCTTTCGGTAAATTCTTCATTAGCGAAATGTCATGAAAATGTAGGCGACCCTGAATGGAATAGTTGTAGATATGCTTCCTTATTCTAGGAAAATTCAGCATCGTATTTCACCCTCCCTCCATTCGTAAATGGGACATTGAGACGCAGTTGTGTAATAGTTCCCTGATAGTTTGAGCCGATATCGAAATCATATGGCGTCAACGAACGGACATTTTCAACCCGTAATCAGGTGATATCGTGGAGTGGGGATTTGTGTTATGTGCGCCTACTTCTATCGCATGTGTATTCCTCCAGCACAAGTGTTGGGTTTGGTAAATAAAAAAGCGTGGGTGGCCAAACCATGGGTTTGCTAACTCGTTTGTTTATTCATTTGCACACATCATATACCAATTTACTGCACGGTACATAATCAGCCGTGAAGTAACAAACATAGCCAGCACATTAGGTGTTTTTGCACATTTCATTTAAAAATTATATTGTTCTGGTATCCATTTTAGAATCAAATCATGAACACAATGAGAACCAAAGGAAACGCCTTATGGACTTTCTAGCTTCCCAAATCTCTCACAGTATGATGCGATGTCTCTTTTACCTATCAGCAGTTTTTATATTATGAAACGTATGGTTGAAAACTGTATTCTAATCCATAGCACTTTTCATTTTATTCCACCATTCCTCGAATATCAACGTTTTTTTTCTTTGCACAGAATAGTGTAAAAGTTCCTTTATCGTTCGCGCCGGCAATGCAATCATGTGGCGACGACGATTTCCGCACGTAATGGAACGGCGTCGCATCTATTCGTGCTGAGCGCCTACTCTCCTCGCAGATGTTTTAGTCCTGCGCACAATTACCAGGTTTACGAAAATGGCGTGAGAGATTTGACTTCGGGGAAAAGAGTTCGTTTTTTAATGTTTTGCACAACATATGATGATTTGTTAGCAACAGATATCACCAGCGCCAGCAACACAAATCATCCGAGGTGTTCAGTGAATGCTAATATAATGCGTTCACCTGTGTTCACTGAATGGGCATGGCACCAGGTCCTCGTCGGGGAAGACACAAACCGACCAACATCTTCGATCATATTCCTCTGTTTCAATCGATGAGCAAACCCCGCAAAAACTATATCAGAGAATCCTTTTGACCTCCAAGATCAGTCAACAGTAGGGCAACTGGACGATTTTTAATAACAAGTTAGTAGTTGCAGGAAGAACAGAAACCCGGCAATTTCGATAGCTGTTTGCATTATAGTTCACATTTCTGAACATGTCAGCATTCTGCTCAAAACACGAACTCAGAGGGCACTTATGACGCCCAAGATCTGTTCTTAGGTAATTACCAAGATCAGTTGCCTGTGCATCAGGCACAAAACACAACCCCCGAGGATTCCAACACCTAAGATCAGCCTAGATCAGGGGCCTCACGACGATTTGTACGCCACTGGGATTGAGACCATAACATTCACGGTGGTTTGTGCTTCGAATCAGGACCACATGGTATCAAAAGGACGTTCAGGTCTAATTAGAATGGGAAGTTTGATGCAATTTTTTTGATAAATCACAGCTGGAACACGTATTTGCTCGAAGGTGCCGTTTCAGTCTTTTTTTCTTTGTTCCACACATCACTGAACCAACCACGTGGTGGGTTAGGAAAATGAAGAAAGAGCAAAGGCGGTTTAAATTTTTTTGGGAAAATAATTTGATGACTGAATTTACTTTTCCCAAATCCATAAAATCCCTTTGCCTTAATACAGCATGATATTTGCTCAAATGTTCCCCCTATAGGTGGGACTATGTTTTGGGTATTATATTATAGGGAATAAAATACAACTACACCTAGAGGAAATTGTCTAAATTACTCGTTTCACAGTATAATCATACGAGAGAAAGGTCGTAATATTGTCATAAATACACCCGCAAGCACCTCTTCAAACGTTCAAACAACTGCCCACTCTCTAAATGAATGAAAGAGTGAACGGTAAAAACACCACGGGTATTTGAGCCATAAGGGTGAAGTAAGCACATGCACCATCTTTATCGTCCTAGTCATGGCTCACGAGTGCATATCACCACTATAGAGCAAATCCCCAAGGTATTTCTTTTCAGATCTAGGAACTGCTTTCTGTGACGAATATGCAGTTCTCCGTGCAATCATTTGCAATGGCTGTCTATGATGAGAGACAGTACAATTTGCCAATGCACAGGGCGAGAAAAAATACACCTGCGTTCCAAATTATCCATGTTCGTTTGAGTCAAACATCAGCCTGTATGTTTCGTTAATTATGCGTGCATGGGATTAAATCGCGCTGGATTCAATACAAGTCATTTACAGGAAAAGACATTGTGCCAATTAGGTCATCTACGATTTTCTATTAATTCTTTCCAGCATTCGTCACGCTATATTTCATTATCACATATCAAATAATATGGCGCAGTAGGTATTTTACCAATGAAAATTATGGAAAGTATAAGTTGAAGACCTCCATATACTAGCTCCATCCAAATTCTTTAGGACCATGAAACAGTGCAGAATCAGAGTTGCCGTGCACGAAAATGGCATGGCGGTCCTGCAATATGGAACTCCAGAAAAATATATGGCATTTTTTTATGAATTTTCAGATTACCGTTCTTTGTCTTTGCCTCCTTCATTTTCAAAAATGGCACTAGATGAAAGAATTACTGAAACCCATGTCATTTTGAAAACAAGCGAGGCAAATCCTAATTTAAAATGCCGAAAGTAAAACATGCCATTTTCTTTTCTGTATGAAATGTTCGCCTGACAGAGTGAAGTAACACTACTGACAAATTTCCAGACATCAAAAGCCAATTTTTGCACCTGCCATGGGTATGTGCATTTTGACCTCCGTACCTAAATTATCCGTCTGGAGTGCAAATTCTCGTTTGTGTTTGGCCGCACACTACTAATCACAGTAGTAAAATAAGTGAGTGAGTAGGTTCAAATTTCGAATTTGGTGTTTTGGTGTAATTGCAGTGTTTCAAACTATTCGTGTCCAAATATAATGTGACTACGGAATAACATTCTTAGAATGGAAACAGCTTTTATTCTTTGGTGCTATGCACTAGTTCTAATACTACAATGAAGCCGTATGTATAAATAGTTCCGAATATTCACAATATGTGATGGGATGATAATTTCTGGTAATCCCGCTATAATTAATGTACCCTATAGCAGTTCTAAATCGGTGAATTTGAGAAAACCGCTCTGCGGAGAAGAATGAAGATACCGAATTAGAACCCTTGGTACCCTAGTGTAATTGATGTTTGCTGTGCCTCCGTGAATGGCATCTCCTTGCTCGGGATGTGGAGTGCACATGATGAGTGTGAGGAGGCATGAGAGATGCCGTGTGGGTCGAGTGTCTTGTCACCAGGAAGTACTGATCGAGCAGCGTGTCGGTCTTTGTCTGCAACATTTCAGTTATATGTTTGCCGATCCTCAGAAATTGGATCTATGGCAGCGCATTTCTGGATATTATCCATGCTTTCGTTGATTTTCCGAGTACGAACAATTCGTCTGGCTGGCGACTGTGTTCTCATCATTCTCTCTAAGTTCCAAGCTAATTCGTAGCTTTTCCGACCACCAGTCAATGATATCAGATTTCAATCTCAAAATATATAGGATGACTTTAGGTTTCTTCGTGTAAAAATTGAGAATTATTGCTGAAATATGTTTACCTTCTCATGGCTCAATCCGTCGTACTCGAATGTGAAGTCCGAATTGGGAATCAACGACGTCTTCTTGCCCCAAGCAAGATTGTTAACGCCAAGGACTTCGTCGTCTGAATATTTATAACTTTTTTCTAGCCATAAAAACACTTTTAATCAGAAATAACATGAATTTTGCGTGAGTGGCATGCATATCTACTATGGTGAAGTGGACAATCCCATGATGAAACAAGCATAAATATCAGAACAACGGTAGAATGATTAGGTATGAATAAGGTGACTTTGACTGACCCTTTGACCACAGTGAGACGACGAAGGCTGCCTGACGCGCGTTTTCAGGCATTCTCAGAACAGTAGCTTCGTCTCTCTTCTCGCACACAGATGTCTCGAGCCCACACTTTGCATAGTCCCCGTTTGCGACGGAGCATGTCCCGGGAAAGAAGCCATCCTGGAATAAGTCTACATTTAGCCAAGTTTCATACAAAAAAGTATATCATTTTTACGGCTGTTCATTACGTTGTGTTTTTTTTCCATTTCACCGTTTTGGCGCAAATATCATGGCGCTCTTGTCTTTATTCTTTTATTTACGTGGGAGGTACTGCTCACCACAGACGAGCATGCATTCGCATCCGTGATTCCTGGCAGAAGACAGAGACACATGCCTCGATTCGCCCCCGCAAGGCCAACGAGTGTGTCGATCTAAAAAAACAATTTAAAACATTATGAAATAACATTAATTAATGTTTTAAAATACTAAGCAAAGCAAAATTAATTACAATATAATATATCAAAAAAACAAAGTGTTATATGACTAACCTTGCCAGCGATTGACTCTCCAATGTCGCAAACCTCCTGGGTGAGAATGGCCCTGCCGCCCTGTATCGCTTTCCGGGCGAGTGTAACGCCCATTGAGTGGCCGATGATGTCCACCTTGGAGGCCTGAAAAATTCGCGTTATTTTTGTTAGGGTATCACATTCGTGTAATTATTGACAACCGTTATTTTCTAGCTGTCTACATTAATTCCTAGCATCCATCTCAGAGAAGTGAGAAACGTCCGCTTGGAATGAACTTAGACGACTAAGGGGTTAACGGCTGTCAACAATTACCCGAATGCGACGCCCTACTATTTGAAATGGTCAAGTCTGATTCAAAATGCTCACCATACTACGGGGTACACATCATTCGCGCACAATCTCATTTGAGCACAAACCATTTCCGCACAACTTTTCAGTTTTCATTTTCATAATGCGCAGCCAACAGGAAAGTTGCTTGTTGCGACGAAATAATGCAATTAACGAAATTAGTATAATGCAAGTTGTACTCACAAGATTTGTGCGCAAATGAGTTTGTGATTCCCCATACTCATGGGTAAGATTTATTTCTATTAATACCTTGGTGTATGCCAGAACAGCTTCGATAATACGACGAAGGGTGAGGATGTTGCTACAGGAGATGCGGCTGTAATTGTTGCCTTTATTTCACATCAAAGAAAAAAGAGGCGTAAAATGGTTATTACTGCTAAAGTACTGTCCAAATAATATTTTTTAAATCATACTTGTTCAATGCGTTCGTGAGGTTCCGGTCTCCGTACGTCATGCCGTACAGCTCGCTCGACTTGTAGCCTTTGGACTGAAAATAATGTTGTTATATTTTTCCATGCTTCTCCTTTGATTTTGGGAACGCCTTGAAAAGAAGCAAATAATTTCACGTGCTTCTTTCTGGCGAAGATTGTGTTTTGCTCGCAGAATTCCCGCACTTTTGTTCTCTGCTCTCTGCACCAACGCGCACACGTCAGCGTTTATTGCGAGAATAGGCCGACTGGCGGGCTATTTCGCACTTCAAGTGCACTTGTTTAACGGAAAGCACATTTTTGAAATCAGCGTCATTCAGAGAAAACCAATCAAGTCATCAAACAATGGGAAACTAAGTAAACAAATTTTCCGACTTTCTAGAAATTTCTTCATGTTTTTAAAACGCGATAATTTTCCAAGGCAAAAAATTATGCATGAACGCACGAGTGACAAGAAAACTAAATGAATTTATATAGGTACCGCTATCCAGCCATTGCTCTTCTACCTAAGAGTTGTTTATATATTCACATAGAAAAATGATACTGCGACAGTTTCAAAACTATAGGAGCGGAATTGGCAGTCCAAAGCTGTATTGCATTACGTAGTACTTTTTTTTACTATATCCCAGCATTCCTCGAATATCCGCGTTTTTTCGTTTTACGGAGAAGTACAAACGTTCCTTTATCGGTCGGATTGGAAATGTAATCATGTGGCGTCAACGAACGGGCATTTCCCGCAAGTAATGGGACACTATCGTATATATTTGTGCACAGCGCCTACTCTCCTCGCAGGTGTTTTAGTCCTGGGCACAATTGCCAAGTTTGCGAAAGTGGCGTAGGAGATCACGTCTCGGGGAAGCCAGTTCGTTTTTTAACTACACATGACACCAGTGCCAGCAACACAAATCATCCACGGTATTCGGTGAATGTTCGTGTAATCACCATCTGCATTCAACGAATTGAGAAGTGCAACGCATTACAAAAAAACGGATTCCCCTGAGGGAACACACAAATGTACCAGCAATTTCCATTATTATTGCGATCAGCAAGCCCCACAAACACGATATCAAAGAATTTCTCCGGCTTCTAAGATCAGTTAAAATCAGGATCACAAGACGCTTTTTAATAACTAGTAAACTGTTGCAGGAAGAACAGAAAACCGGCAATTTCGAAAGTTGTTTGCATTATAGTTCACTTTTCTGAATATATCAGCATGCTGCTCAAAACACGAACCCCGACGCCCAAGATCTAAGATCAGTTGCCTGTGTTTCATGCACACAACACAACCCCCGAGGATTCTAACACATAAGGTCAGCCTAGATGAGAGGCCTCAAGAGCTTTTGAACGCCACAGGGATTGAGACCATAACACTTACGGTGGTTTGTGCTTCGAATCGGGTCCGCATGCCATAAAAAAGACGTTCAGTTTCAATTAGAATGGGAAGTTTGATGCAATTTTTGGATAAATCACAGCTGGAACACGTACTTGCTCGAATGTGCCGTTTCAGGCCTTTTTTCTGTGTTCCACACATCACTGAACCAAACACATCGTGGGTTGGGGAAAATGAAGAACGAATGGATGCGTTTTATGTATATGCTGCTCAAGAAGATTTTAAGGTTTTTAAAAAGAATCATTTTCATGAATGCCTTTGCACTTCCCATGTTCTATTCCATGATATCTCGATGTTCAAGATGATATTTCCACAAACGTTCACCAAAGCAGAGTGGCTATATACAATGTAGGGAATAAAACACAACCCATGGAAAATTGTCCAAATTACTAGTTTGATAACATAATAATACGAGAGAAAGGTTATAATAGTGTCATAAATACACCTGCAAGCACCTCTTCAAACGTTCAAACAACTGCCCACTCTCGAAATGAATGAACGACAAAATCACGTTTGTTTGTGCAGGGTCATTTTTTTCCTATTAGTTATTAGGGATCGCTTTCTGTAACGAATTTGCAGTTGTGCGTGCAATTAGTTCAAATAGCTCTCTATGATGTGAAACAGAACGATTCCCAATGCACTGGACGAGAAAAATTACACCTGTGCTCCAAATTTCCATGCCTATTTGATTCACACATCAGCCGTGTGTCGTTAATACTGCGTGTATGTAATTATTATAATACGCTGGATTTAATCCAAGTCACTTCCAAGTTCAAGGCGTGTGACAATTTAATCATCTACGATTTTCTATTCATCATTTGCAGCATTCGTCACGCTATATTTCATTATCGCGAATCAAATAATGTGGCGTCGTTGGTATATTTCCGATGAAAATTATGGAAATCATACCTTGAAGTACTCCACATGCTTGCTCCATCCGGTTGCCTGAGGACCGTGAAATAGTGCAGAATCGGCATTGCCGTGCACGAAAATGACCGGTTGACGGGTTACCTGAATACTAATATTGAGAGTGTGATTAAAACATTGTCCAATGCAAATCAACTTCTTTTCAAATACATATTGATTTTCTTCTCTTTCACCATGTTTTTCTACCGGCCATGCAAATCCCTCGCTACCTGCAAGACGAGGATCACTCCGTCGACAAACATCTTTTAGGGTAGTCCCCGAAGGCTTCTTTAACCGCCGTGTACGGTTATTGGGGAATCCACAAGGGTTTTTAAATGGCTAGTAAAGAGCATTTCTTACTACAGATTTGGAAACCCTAGAACACACCATCTCCTCCTGCGTTTCCCTTCCTCCGAACGATCCCGTTGGTCCGTAATCATTAACCGCCGTGACGATTGCGTCATTACCCGAGCTGCAAGTAGAATTGGATTATCTTCGGAACTTGCGACACTTGAAGATATCGTTCACTACATAATGTACTGAAACGAATACAAGAAAATTGTGCTCATTTGATTTTTTTGTATTTCATTTGACAACTTTGATAATATGGGATGGATATTTACTGATTAAAAATATTGCACCTTATAAGAAATTGTTTGAAATGCTCCGTGAACGGGCCGTGTTCCTGGGCGGAAACGAGGGATACAATAGAGTGTTGTATGAGGAGAACGGTCAACATTGCCATATGAAGATACTGTAGCAGGTCCTCCAACGAAGCTTCGGTTACTGTAGTCTAGAGGCTCACAGAGGAGGTTTCTTCAGACTGAAGCGTTCCGCCTCCCACGTAAACCTTTTGGAGACTTGTACTTTTCTTTATTTCTCTGAGTCCTCTTCATCTACTGCAATCTCTTCGGCATTTGCACAAAACTGTGCTTTGAGGCCTCCGGTAAACCCCGCCTCAACTGTGTTTTCATCGAGAAGCACACACCAGAGGGTTCTAAATCGGCAAATTTGTAGTCATTCTCCTCAGAAGAACGGATGTCCCACCACCCGATAGACAACGGCGCCGCGGAGAAGATTGGCGACAAATTACCGATTTAGAACCCTTAAACCACACGTCTACTGCAGAAGGAGCAAAACAGACATCACTTATGACATGTAGCTTGAACATTTGGTCAAATTCGAACCAACTATCTATAGACAACAACTCACTAAACAATTGCCAATTAAAGATGAAAAAAAATTGATTTTTTCTTCATTCTATAATGACTCATCCTAAATATTTTCAATCTTGTTTTTTTAAAATTCCATTTGTCGGGAAAAATTCTTTCAGTTCTTTCAGTAGTCCTTAACGCCCAGTTCTGTTACTGAATACGAATTCACTCATTTTCATTTTTGACTTGCATGTTGTTTATCAATTTGTGAAATTCCATTATCACAAAACGAGTAGTGAAACAAAGCGACAAGCAGAATGCTCGTCACACCGAAATTGTGTTACATGTGGTGTATGAATTGTGTTACATGTGGTGTATGATATGTGAGATGAGTTGAGTTGAACCTGTAAAGTTCAAAAGATGAAAGATCAAAGACCAAAGATCATGCTTCAAACCTCATCATTGTTCCTGCTGGGTTCCTTCGTCTGTTTGAGGAGCCTCTGCGTTGGACTTCTCACTGAAAATTTCCATAAAAAGTGAATTTTTAATTTAATTTGAAACATTGACAATCCAATAAAACGTACGTGTTATCGCCAGTTTTCCCTGTTTCCCCTTCTTCTGCTACCGCTGCAGTATTCACGTCTTTGAGCCCCTCAGCCTTCGGTATCTCCTCCTTTTTGGCGTCCGTGGTGAGCTCCTGGGCGACGAATACTTATTGTAGGACGACGTTTGTCATTCGTCGGCCTCACCGTCGTTTTCGTCATCTTCTTCCTCGCAGGTAGAAAGGCCTTGATTTCGCCCGATTTCGTGACGGTTGGGGGAGGCAAGGAGGCACTGAACGTGTTTGTAATAGAGTATGGATCCGCTTTTGGAACGAATATATATATTTTCTATCTGGTCTGATTAGCGAGCTGTTGTCTCTAATATATAACCGCTGGTACATATGACATCTCCATACGTCGCGGTCGATTAAAAACTGACAGCGTTCCCTCATCCTTGACGGGCTCCTTCGACTCGGAGGATTTCGTCCTCGTAGGCTTCGAGGGCGACTTTCCATTGTTCAACGGATCTCTGAATTTAATTTTCAGTTTAAAAAATAGCAATTAAATGTTCGCATATCATGTATTTTTCCCTAACAGTGTGCCATTGCGCGCGTTGCTGCTAGGTTTTAAAAATCGGCAAAAAACTGTATTTCCGTGAAGAATGATATTTGAACGAACTGGTGATTCATCAGGCGTTTATTGGCCACATTTCATTTGTTGGCACTCATTGCATAAAAAAAAAGATAAAATTAAACTCACGGCGTTCCCTTGACCTCTTCCTTCCATTTCAACTTCCAAGGCTTCAAGGGCGACTTGTTCAACGGATCTCTGAAATTTGTTTTCAATAAAATATTTCAGAATTTAAATATTCGGCGATAATTTATTTTTAATGAAATTAAGTGTTTACTTCGGATGTGTCTTGGCCTCGTTAACCAAAGGAGCATCGTTCTCGAATTCGGTGGGTCTGAAGGAGAAGTTTGCGCTGTTGCGATCACATAAGTATGGATAAATAGGCTGTTGTGGCCATTACAAGTTCAAAATCGGTAAGTAGAGACCTCGAAACGCATATTTCTAACCTCCCTGTTCAGGCAGAGCGGTTGTCTTTCAACCTCATAGACAACCGCTCGGACGAGAATAGTGAGGTTAGAAATATAATAGTGTGTAACCATTCTTCTCCGCAGCGTGCTTGTCTCTACCCCGCAGTGACAACGGCGCTGCGGAGAAAAATGGCGACAAATTTATCGATTTAGAATCCCCAGTGGCCACCAAATTCGCTGCTTCATCCCCAATTTCTGCAATCACTTACATCGCATCGGCGTTCATATTCGCAGCCTGTTTCTTCAGCCATTCCGAGTCCTTGGTGCCGTACCTAACAAATATCGGAACTTCAGTAGAATTTGTGGACTACAAAAAGTTTAAGAAGGCATGTTGAAATTAACATGAGCATCCACCAACACATGTATCAATACAGCACTATGTTTCAATTTTTCGTTTCTCAATCATGGATGAGTTATAGTTACATTTTCTCCGAAAATTGTATTTTGAAAATACTTATTTATTTATTTATTTTATGAATAAATGTAAGAAACCAACAGATGCATCATGTATGCCTCCTTCTCTTTCGGATCCAGGTCCGTTGGACATAATCATTATTTTGTTTGTGTCTATGTTGGCAAATGCTGAGAAATACAATGCCATGTGTACTTTGCAATGTTCGGCGAATTGTTCTCGTTGACGGATGGAGAGATGACGCTATCTGTTGATAGATTTATTCTGATTGTCGACTGTTTGGTCCTGAATTTTATGAGTTTCGCAATTATTTAGCATATCAACTCGAATATTATTATTCTGGCTTTCGATTTCCGATAATTGATAGCATTTGAAAAGTGTTTTACCTTGGAAGAGTTTTGCCTTGAGCGTCGAGCGGAGTCGCTGTTTTGCTCTTTTCGACATCGGCAAGTCTAAATTAGGATTTTCAATGTATGTTGCCTTCCATCCAAACACCTCTAAATGCCCAAGCATCTGTGAATACTAAAGAACACTACTCGGAGGAGGTTACGAAGAGTCAAATAAAACCCTCATGAGGTGTTCGAGAACCCACTTAGAGTCAGTCTCCGCACTCGTTTTCACCGTCGTTTCGCACTTGCTTTCGGTCTTGGCCGGTATGTCAGTCCTTAATTTTGATCATTTTTACACTTTTCAATAATTTTAAATTTAAATAATATTCAATTTATTTTGAAATATTAATTCGTAATGTTTTACTTCGTAATCTTCGCTAGTTTGGATTTGTCAGATTCCGGAGTTGTGCTCTCCTTGGATGCTTTGGTTCTCGTCTTCGTCTTCGTCGACTCCTTCGTCCTGAATGTTTGTGGACGTCTGGGCGGCCGAGCCTAGAGGACGCAACGCGTTGCGGACCGCGACGCAGCCGCGATGCGTGAGCGCACGCGTTGCGGTCGAGTCACCTCTTCTATGGAAGTTTCAAAAAAATAACCTCGGACGGGCTTGCACTCATCTTCAGCGGGAGCCTCGCAGTCCTCAGCGGGCCTAAATGGAAATAGTTTTAAAATGAGCAAAAGTATACAATAAAGATAAAAGGCTAAGGTCTACGACTATCAAGCGCATGTGCTGAGGATGGGATCTGCTAAGGCTTTTCAATGCTGACGGTGCTCCCAAGGCATTTTCTCCCGGTTTATACATTCCGTGGCAAGAGTATACAGTGTAAAGTTAAATGAATATTTACGCACAGCTCCTTTTCCGGGGGCACGGTGGTCACAGGATTCTGCAGCGCCGAGGAATCCTTCATGCTTACGGATCTAAAATATCTGTATTAGCAAGTTTTCGAATATACTATCAACGAGCGACTATGGCGTCGTTAATGGAAAATATTGTAGACGGTGAACACAGGCCGAATTAGCCTGCGACAAGGATGGGAAAAGGAAGCAGAAGTGCACTGTTCTGTCGTCTGTTTCCCTCGGGGCGGTTGTCAATAACGTCTCTTTCATGTTACTGACGGTCGCTCCGAGTTGTCAATAACGTGGAAGTGCATTCTCGTTTCTATAATTAAAGTAAGGTAGGTTATGAGGGATCTTTGATAAAGGACCAGTAGTGTTGGAGAATCTGGGGGGATGGGGAAGAGGGTGAGAGACAAGAGAACTAATGAGACGCAGACAGACATTGATCTACGATTGTCAACCCTATGCCTTGTCTCTCTCTGGGAAGGGGGTCTATGGTAGGGGAGATAGTATGTGACAGCGAGAGACGGCAGAGAAATATTGATACCTCAATATTGTCGCATTAGGAGACAAAACGCTCAAATGTACATATTTCAAAGTTCTATTAGGTTGTTGCATAAGTCTTGTCACATTGGTTCATTAGGTGGTGTTTGCTAGCGAGGAACTCGTTTTAGGTATGGTCACCTATGTCATCATGGA
>JACMIF010001978.1:0-20363 GCA_014805445.1 Diplogasteroides magnus | reverse complement strand
TAGGCATTTGTTTCAGAAAAATGGCCGTCCTGAAAAAAATTCCCATTAACTTACACTTTTTTATTGTTCCAATAGATTCTCCTTGAAATTCTACATCTAAGGTGAAATTTTTATCAAAAATTTCTGGCCCCAAGTCCTTCAAAATGTTGGTCAAAGTGGGTAGACTTCATAAAAATTAGTAGCCAGAAGGTCACAGGTTCGGATCCCGTCGGATACAAACGTCTTTTGCACCGTGATGTAGGCACTTTCAGAAAAAGTGCTAGGGGAATTTAATGCTCGTACCGGCTCCCTCTATTGATTTCCGTTGAGAAAACAAGGTGTTATCGGAAGTCATTTTTTTCTCGGACAGACATTTTGGCCATGAAACAAAATTTCGGCTATGTCCGAGAAAAAAAATGAATTCCGATAACACCTTGTTTTCTCAACGGAAATCAATAGAGGGTACGATCATTTAATTCCCCTAGCACTTTTTCTGAAAGTGCCTACATCACGGTGCAAAAGACGTTTGTATCCGACGGGTTTCGATTCTGCGACCTTTTGGCTACTAATTTTGATGAAGTCTACCCACTTTGACCAACATTTTGAAGAACTTGGGCCAGAAATTTTTGATGAAAATTTCACCTTAGATGTAAAATTTCAAGGAGAACCTATTGGAACAAGAAAAAAGTGTAAGTTAATGGGAATTTTTTTCAGGACGGCATTTTCCGGAAACAATTGCCTATAATTTTGTCAGTTTTGAGTTTCATGGGACGGTCCCAACAGCAAAAGCTCTTATCTCGTCGAGACGATCAAGAATCACTATACTTTTATGGGCTTTGGACGCCTAGGAAAGAAGTTAGAATTTCCGAGAAGGAACTTCGTCGATTTTTCCTTCCTCTCAAACTCATTTTCAGACATCGAGATGTCGATTTTTGAACTCAGCGTCCTCGACTTAGTCAGGGACAAAAGTTTCAGATATGGTTTACTTTTTGCTGTGCCAAGCCTCTGTTCTCCTCCTCCTGTGAGATAGTGTCTCATAGAACTACTTCTGAATGTAGACAAGACACAAGAAGTGACGACTGAAATGTGAGAGGAGACCCTCAGAGAATTCGACACGCATTATACAATGGAAATAAAAGAATGTTCCTCAATTGAATTGCAATGTGGAATAAGTTTATCTATGATTGTAAAGTCAACGATGTCATACTAAAGATTGAATGAGGAATGGTTGTTTAATGGGAGAAGTGAAGGGAATCAACATGAGATTATCCCTCCAGAACAATTCAACGAACTTATTATGTATTCTACAACTATGGAAGCTCTTCAAATATTGTCATAATCTAAATCTGTCTTAGGAGCAAAGGGAAGAACAATTCAAGGCGGTCTAGTGGCGATCAATGGGAAGAGGTCGACATTTGCCGTGACATTTGAGCTGCGACTGACATTATGCTGCGATGTAACGACCACGGGAAAATGGTCATGAAAGTGCGAAAGAGGGGAAACTAAGAAGTAACCGGATCATACAGGGTTATCATGTATCGTCTTCCCTTCTACTAGTCAATCCGATGCAAGATGATGATTGGCTGATGTTCGTCGAGGCTTCGGGCCCATTCCCCACTGAAAACACAACACATGTTTGACAAAATGCCCCATTCTACGATCTCATCCAAGGAATGAGACGACAGTTTTAAAATCACAAGTGCATTTGCAGAACTTTTTGTGTGTTTGAGGGTAATGTTGATGGACTGAGGATGGTTTCGTTCTCCTCTCGAGTAAAAGAGTGCGGGTCGAGTCAAATAACAAACAATGTGACATATAATCTCTGCCTCTTCCGTCCAATGAATACAGACGTCAAAGATGCTTCATCTACTGAACAAACAGGCAAAGAAGAAGGCAAATGAAGGAGAAGGCTACTCTTCCTATCCTACTGTGATCTCTTGGCAAATACACGCTTTCAGAAAGGTAGATGTGATATCAGATATGATTTCGTTCGTTCAATACTGTACAAAACTCGGAATCTATGATATATTTACTATGAGTAAGTATTTACCTTGGCGAAAACGGTGGAGTCGTCGTCCTTACTGACACAACACCACAGAATACACGTTACGGAGATGATGAAAACGATACTTAAAGAGAATAGAGTAATCACTCTTCCAGTCAAAAGGGAAATAACCTGAAGAAGCATAGCCAGACAGCCACAACTCCAAAGTAGTCGATTACATCCAGCTGTTGCTTCAGATCCACCATTATGCCTGCAATGATTGGCCAATTGACACAATGACAAATTGTCCGATGCAGCAGTCATAAAGAGTTTGTGTGTTGACAAAGGAAGAGAACGGACACATCTGGAGATTGGAATGAGACAAAGAGAGGCTTCTATTTGTACGACAATGGCATCCCAACAACAAATCAATTCAAATAGAAGGAAGAGAAATGATTCAGAATGAGGAAATACTTCGGGGGACAATTCACTTCAATTTCCTTCTGACGCTTCTCATCGATTTGGATAGAAAAGTGGTTGGACAAGTGTGGAAGAAGAAAAAGAAGTAGTGATTGGGGAAAGGGCCATGCACTGAGGGACCATTCAAGAAGGGGAAGAAGAGAAAAGACTCTCAAAGACAACAGGACTTGTACTTCACAAGAAAGAAGAAGTATGAGGGGAAATGAAAGTACAGAAGATTGATTACGAAGAGAATGGGGCGATCAGAAGACACGACGTTTATTGGGAATCTGGATGAGAACAGTAAATGAATAGAGTTCGTAGGGAGTTTTGGAGACAATTGAAGAAAGTGACAATAGATAGGACAGTGAAATAGATGATGGAGGAAGAGGGAGAGGGAGGGAGAATAAACTGAAGTGAGGGAGAAGCTTCTGCTTGGCAGTGCAGACGGGGAGACTCGTAGTGGGAGTGATCGATAGATGAGAGAGAGAAGGAAAGAGGGAGAAGAAGGAACGGCAAAGTGAAATGAAGGTCCTTCTGCAATGAATAGACATGCAATGTTTCATGAAGACAAATGTCCAATGGAAGCTGCGTGTGTACTTTTCTAAGCAGAATGTTGAAAGAGGCAAAGATCGCTTACGTCAACTGAGGATGACGCATTTGCAGTAGCAAGCGTTGTCTGACAGAAGAGACATTATTGCCCCACACTACCACCCAGTCTCCCCACTCACGAATGTCATGTGTGAATCACTTCTTGGATGCTATAAATATTTATCCATTCAATCTATTATGTACAACTCGCTTAAAATAAGGATCACAGAACAAAATAGAGCTGAAATAAAAGTATTCAGTTGAGTCCTTTTGACTGTGCAAGCCATTCTTCTTCTTCCCTTTGAAGACTAACAGGTAATACCAGATAGAAAAGTATTGTAGCAAATGTTGCACAACTGAACATAGCAAGAAGAAGTCTGTCTATCACTGATGCCAATTGTTGCCATTGCCATTTGATTCGTTCTCTTTCATCCAGAATCTAAGGGACATCTCATTATTCGTCTCTTTCCCTCTACCAATACCTCTTCCCTTATTTCATGTTGTTGTAGTGTCCGATAGATTCTCTTTAATATTTTCCTGAATCTCGTCTCAAATTCTGTCAGCATCAAAGGTCTCGAGGCTGTCATGCGAGGCAATAACTAAAGATGAATACTTCATCCACAAATGTTCAATGTCATACCTGTTCCTGTACAACTCTTCCCAGGAATGCACTCTCTCCAGGATAATCCATTAGAGCAAAACCATTTCTGTGTGGAGAACAGATATCTGCACTCACATTCATCTCAACCTCCTAAAAGCATGGTTGAAGATACAAGAGAAAATACACTCACGGGTTCAATCATACAATCACATTCATATGGATTTGTACGTGATAATCGTTTCATTCCTTTTCTGTTTTCTTCATTCTTCACTCTTTTTAAATCTCTTAAGATTGAACTTCGTCTGATCGTCGATCGTTTGCTCTGATATTATACTGGAAAGTAATCTCTCTATGAGGAAGAAATCCTCACCTGAGCTGTTTTGATCAAAGCAATTGAATCTGGTTCTCGTATTGTCATTCTCATCAAAGATGCCAAGTATCCCAATATCCACTTTTCCATCCATTGTGGAACATGACGTCCCTATTCATTTCCGATATTATTCAATATCACAAATACGATATTCACCTGATTGGCGGCACCGTTTCTGTGAATATTTAGTGTAATGACATTGACGCAAGTAGCCATGCAAACCATGAAGAGAGAAGCAACATAGTACATTCCTGAAAGAGAAATACAGATGAATGGATGAAATGACAAACCAATAAGAGGAACAGCTTCAGAAGTTGGAGGAATACTCTCATTGATAGACTGTAGATATACTCCCATGGATAGAAGAGTAGTTATAATCATGTTTATCTTTTCTCCTGTTTCTGGTGGCATCAGAAATCCGAGGACAGCCATTGAAGAGATAAGAACACATGGAATAATCTTGAATGGATACAATTACATTCACACTTTCCACCTTTCAGATGACTTACGTGGTTGAAAACATAGAATAGTGGTCGTCGATGCATTTCAATCCGAATGACAATTTGTGGCCATTTGGCAAGAGGATCCGATGGAAATCTGACAATCTAGAATGAAGACTCATTTCAAATCTCGACTCTTTACCAACATCTTTCTTAGCTGTCATGTCTATCAAATCGAATTCACTGTTGTTCATATAACTGCTGAGATCTCCCTGCAAATTCATTCAGTCATTGTCACATGAGAGGGAACAAAAGACAAGTTGTTATACACATGCCTTGTCTGTGTTGAGTCCAAGATCAATCTCTGTCCCGTCATGAGACCAAGAAGCAAATTTCAAATCACACGACTTAATATATAATGCATAAATGATACAATGTAAATAGAAACCTGGTCATCGAAGGGATAATATCTGACTTGAATTCTGCAACTGCTTTTGAAAATGGCGGAAAATAGCCATGTGACATTTCCTTCGTTGGTGGCCATGATATCAGTTGAGACGAGAGATGCATGATACTCACGAATTGCACTGAAATCATAGTTCAGTCTTCAATCGTCCTATGCCCTATGAGAGTGAGGCACATGCTTTTAAAAGGTAAACAGATCTACTCCTATCAAGCGTTTTCGCTGAGTATGGGAATCTGCTGAGATTGGGAATGAGCCAGAACCTTGCAGGGGATTCGATACCGGTGCTCCTTAGTCATTTTCTCCCGTTCTATACCTTTCATGGCAAGCCACTACCAATACCCGACCCCGTAGGAATGGTACATTGGTGGAGGTCGGGACCGAACAAAGTTTTTAAATGTATGCCCGTGTGAATGCAATAAACCAATCAACGTTTCTCCTCTGCCAACTCAGAATGCAGCATTGTTCTATCATACTTGTTCACAAGTATAATATCCGGTTTCCATAGTCTCTGATGTGGAATGTAGATTTGTTTGATTCCTCCCCATTCGCTGTCATTCCATGTCAATCTTCCATCCAACCAATTAATATTCAGCCACGAGCGAGTCGTCAGCACTTGATTCCGTTCGTCCTACAACATTGTATTAGACTGGATGAAAGTTGTTACTCCTCAGAATGAATAGGACAGCCTTTTCAAAAGTCCACAGGGATTTGTGCCC
The DNA here is from genome assembly GCA_014805445.1 of Diplogasteroides magnus. NCBI lineage: Eukaryota > Metazoa > Nematoda > Chromadorea > Rhabditida > Diplogasteroididae > Diplogasteroides > Diplogasteroides magnus. The sequence continues at coordinate 14,757 of JACMIF010001978.1, read as the reverse complement.
CCGAAAATAACAAAACTAGTATGCGGGAGGAAGAAGCCAAGAGTAATTTGAAAAGGGTTGGCTCATTGTTTTGAGTGGTTGAGACGGGAAGTCATCACATAACATCGTACCATTTCAACTATTTGATTGAGAAGGAATCCAAATGTGACATTGGTTGGAATACGATGATTCGGTGTTGGTCGAACATCCTTCTCGTATCTTAATTGAAGGATTCACAGACTCTTCCCATAAATGTAACCTATCAGGATGTAATAGCATACGATACAACCTCTCTTCAGTTCCATCAGCAGAGAATTCTGCAAGGGGAACCATGTCGCCATGAAAAGGACAACAACATTTTGAAGGGAAACGAAATCACTTGTTTTCAATGCTCTTTCCACTTCCTCCTCATGAAAATTTCCTATAGGAGAATGGAAGGGAGAATAGTTTCGTTCGGAAAGGGCAATAGTCTCTGGAGTAGAAGTGAGTGGATCAATGTCAACAATCTCCACTGTCGACTCATTATGCGGGTCTATTAACTGGGAAATAATGTGTATTTCCTTGGCAGTATCGGAATATTCTTTCGTTTCTGAACAAAGGAATAAGCGATAGAATAGAAGAAGGAACGAACCGGAATCCTTACTGCCTGGTCGTTGACCAAAAAGAACTGTAGTACGAATAAGTAGTAGTTGAATGAGACATACAAGTTGCAGAGTCATAGAGTCACTTATAACCACTATTCCCTGAGCATAGACGAAAACACTATTGAAGAGAGTTGGACGAAGAGCAAGTTGACGGAAACGGAGGCGCGTATTCCGATCTCTAACGAGCGAAGAGGGACTCTCCTTGAAAAGGAAGAGAAAGAGCATGAACGTAAGGGAGGCGGGGCGTATCACAGTTCTATCAAGTATGCAAGAAGGCTGAATAGAGGCTGAGGGATATCTGAATTACAAAAGATATTGCACGAGGCAATTATTAGTATTTACAAAAACATGCAGAAATTCGAAGCAGAAAAAAATCAGCAAAACAAAATACAAGTGAGCTAAGCTATAATATATGATACTGCAAATACCGTCCATGAGGCACACAAAGATGGAGAAAAGTAGTGAAAAATATTATTCATGTTTGATCGCAGAAACCAGAATGTGGGATACAAATAAAACAAAAGATGAAATACGACAGAAGAAATTTGAAGGATTCCTTTCAGCAACGCAACATATATCTTCTGTAAGAGTGGACCACCCCTTTGTACGAGATCTCAACTTTTGGCATCCCAAAAATTGGCTGAAAATATGATTTTAGGGTAAACCGACCTCGTAGATCACGAATCTTATTTCTTAAAATATTATAGTTTAAAAGTTGTGAATAGAAAAATTGATTCATAGAATAGTTAATCATCTCCTGCAGGAGACATTTCGTATTGTCAGTTGTGAAATTTTCCATATCGGTGGCATATCAATTTAAACATACTCTTTAATGCACAATTAAGCGTCGTACCATAATGTCACGCCATTGCAACCAACTCGAGTCTTGTATGCACGGAATTTTATCTGCGAATTTCACCTATTATAAATGATTCGATTTGCAAGTACGGAAGCGAATGTTGTTGCTCACATGACACTTCTTCCATCTCTTCAATCCTTCGAGACTACATGCGAAATGGAGAAACAGTATTGAGGAGAATTGTTCTTTGTCGTTGTTGTCGACGAGTCTTGGAATGATGTATCGGCTGTGTGCCAACGAAGATTCAACAACTTTTGAAACGAATCGAACTGTTACTTTCAAACTTTTTTTTACGGTTTGCGATGCAGCAAGTGCGTCTAAAGTCTACGAAGAAACGATTGATTGATCTACATGATTTATTAGATTGTACATTTTACTCCCAGACTAATCAATCTTGATGCAGATTGTCTTTTGTTCTGTGAAGAAATGAAGTGAATCTTCTCCTCCTTCTCTTCCCATTCCTGATTCTTTCGTTCCTCCGAATGGCATATTCAGGTCACGTAGCTGCAATTGTTTGATAGCATTTTGACAGTGGGAAGACTGTACCAGCCAAGTATTGCACCAAACAGTTCCCACACGTAGTCGTTGTGCGATTGAATGGATTTCGTTAACATTCTTAAGGATGATTCGTTCATTTGTCAGTCAAGGGCATTCAACCTCCGAGAAGACAGTGGCACTAAGTCCATACGGTGTATTGTTCGCTCGTTTAATCACCTCCTGAATATAAAGAAGATTCGTTGTTATTTGATGGAGAGACTGGCCTCTTTATCATCGAATTGAGTGATGCATACAACGGGTCCGAATATCTCCTCCTTCATACATCGAGAATCATCCGAGAGACCAGTTATAATCGTGGGTTCGATGAAATATCCCTGATGATCACTACTACAAAAGACTTCGTCATCCTCACTTTGTTGCATCTTCCTTCTGGTTTGACTGCATTTCCTCCCAGAATGATCTTTCCTCCTTCCTCTTTTGCAATTGAAATGTACGACATCACCTGATATATGTTCAACCGCGATGTTCCTCAAGAGCAGCAATACCTTCTCAAAATGTACTTGTGAATTCATTGCTCCGAGCTTTGAGGAAACTTTATCTGGATCTCCTACAGTATACTGAAATGGAATATAATGACTGGATTGTTTGTCTAAACGTGCCTTCTTGGATTCTTCCACGAACTTCTGAAGAAACTCTTCGTAGATGGAACGATGAACGAAGAGACGAGATGTGCACAGACAAATCTCTCCTTGATTGATGAAAGATGATCTGAACATGTTATTCCTTTCTCTTTGATGTATTCCTCCTCTACCTAACAACATCTGGTATAATCTTCTCCAGATTCGAACTTGAACATACAATGGAAGCATTCTTTCCTCCCATTTCCAGACTTGTCTTTTTATTCAATGGTGCACACAAAGTCGCGATCTTCTTACCGACTACCGTACCTAAGTGAATAGTTGTAACACTTCTTCTATTCAACAGAACAATACTTCCAGTGAATGAGACCATATCAACGTCTGGATGAGTTACGAGTGGTTCTCCCACTTCAGGACCCGTTCCAAGTACCATGTTAACTACACCATTAGGAAGACCTGTCAAATGAGACAATGAAGAAGTGATGAATAGTCCTTACCTGCTTCGTGTAGTGAATGCATAAGGACATATGCAGTGGCACTCGTTAGTTCACTTGGTTTACATACGACTGTGTTTCCTGTTGCAATGGCTGGAGCTATTTTGAATGAGAGCTGAAGATGATTCATTATGAAGAAGAATGAATAAGGATCTGACCAAGTAGCAAGGAAGATTCCACGGTGAAATGCACACTGCTACTCCCACTGGATCACGGACAACATAAGACATTCCATGAGATGGAGAATGATGGAGGATACAACTGGACTTATATTTGAATCATAATGGAGAATACAAACTGACGGATCAGTATGATGAAGAATGGATTGAGCGAAGAATCGAAGATTGTGAATGCATCGAGGAATGTCAACAGCCCTTCAAGGACTGATTGTACCCCCATTTCTTGTAATTTGTTCTACTTGGCTAGCCATACAGGCTTTCCTTGGTCCCTTGATTCCAGAATGGCCATATCATCCATATTGTCTTCTATTATCTGTGCTGCTTTCATGAGAATGGATGAACGATATTGGGGAGATGTCTGAGACCAGCTATAAGTGTGATACTTCTCATAAGAATAGAAGTAAGACTTGTGACCTCTCAAATGCCCTCTTGGCCACAGCAACTGCCCTGTCTGTTTCTGTCTTCCCTGACTTATTCAGATAGAAGAAAAGTTCTCCCGTTGCAGGGTTGACACTCTCCATTTTTCCTGATACATTTGATCATAATCATAGAACTTAGGGGTTCAAAATCGGTAAATTTATCGTCATTCTTCTCGGCCGCGCGGTTATCCCACGTGCGTTTATTTGCGCCCGCCACATACATTTTATTTGGATTGCGACGGTCGCACCCGCAACGCTAACGCAACGCGTTCACCGCTGTGGAACAGTCACTGCACATCAAAGCAAACCCTAGGGGGAGGAGCAGCGCGCGCTTTTCAAACGAATTAAAAAGTGTGGCCGTTCTTAGATGTATGTGGTAAACGCACGTGTATCCATTCCCTCTCATAGACAACCGCGCGGCGGAGAAGAATGACGACAAATTTACCGATTTTGAACCCCTGATCTATTAGAACTATTATTAGAACTATATGATTCTATTAGAACTTCGAATAATGGCCACTTACTGTTTGGTGTGTTTTCCCATTCTCCATCGATGAAATTGTGTAATTTGACTGGATATTGTGAATCAGAAGAGATAAGACTCTTGATTACAGCACGAGTTGTAGCCATTACGAGAGGGAAAGAATACGCAACAATAAACGATTGATTCTCCTATTGGTCAGTGGTGTGTGCAAAAAGATGTAGAGATAGGAGTATCAACCGGTATCGAGATGAAGAGATCGAGAGAAAGAAGAGACAAGAGACATTATGAGATACAGCCACATGAGAACGACGCCATTGTTCATTGCATCACACAGTCCCATTTGTGAGAAATAACAGAGTAAAGCATTTATGTTTATTAAAACAGGCAACAAGAGGAGTGCGGTAATGATTGTAGATGAAGACACTGGTGGAATCGAATAGGAAACAATATCTATGTCCTGTCTATGCAAAGTGGCAGAATGGAGTTGAGTGTGAGTATCTAATGGAATAACTCGATTGGCTAAGCTAATCATAAACACAACAAATGAACGAAAGAATGGAGGTAGTGGGAAACGGGAATACTCATCAAAACATTACAACGTTATCATAAAACATTCAATATTATCGAAAGTCAATACTCAGAATGCGAGTGATATACTGATTATTCAGAATAAGTTTATTGTTACCGATGGCTAATCCAGTTATGATAGGAATCCTTTTTACTCACCGAGGAGGACCTTAGGCTTACTTATTCTTCCACTACTGGTACGAATAGGCTGCCGGGGAGAAGAATAGTCATCCGCAGACTGAATAGTCTATTAGATAGGTATACTGTGGATGTGATACAGTACCTCTTCCTTGACTACTTTCTCCACTCTCTCTTCCCTTTCTTTCTCTTCAGCAGTCTTCTTCGGTCTTCCCCTTCCTCTTCCCTTCTCAGATCTTGGAGTGAGTAGAAACTCTTGACTACTCTCAATTGTCTCTTGTACCATCTCCATTGAATCATCTGTTGATACTGTAATCAATTCACATTGAAGAGTAAAATATGAATAGTTCTCACTAGATGTAGCCAATCCCTTAGCCAACATATTGTTTAGTTTCTCCAATTGTGGCATAGAAGTGTCTTCATCTTCTTCTTCTATATCTTCTTCCATCACTTCTCTTCTTATTCTCTCTTCCACTTCAATCTCATGTACTTCTTCTATCACTTGCACTACAGGACGAGGCTTTGGAGGAGGGAAATGACACACCTGAGGAGACAGAGATGTCAACATGAATGGGAATGACATACCTCAGCCATTTCAGAGAACAACTCTTCTAGTGTTGCCAATTGAGCATCACTGCACTCGATGAATCTCTCAGTCTAAAGATCTAATGGTTAGTATTGAACAATTGGATAAAACACCTTGAAGAATCTAGTGACATTAGTGAGTCTTTCCCTCAATGCATCCCTTCTACGACGACGTTCAAGTGTTATCTCAATCAGTATCATCTCATCCCATTCTCATTCCCTTTCTCACCTTATTCCCCCTTGCAACATCATGTACTCCCATTCCTTCCGCTTTCTCAAATGCAGTCAGGAATCGTTGTTCCATTGTAGTAAATGGTTCATTCTCTGAATGCATGTCTTTCTATCCAACTCTTCATCCAATCTCCTCACCTTCCTCCTCATCCTTATCCCTATCCCTCAATCCTTCCTGTTCCTCCTTTCTTCTCTTAGCAAGGAATGTACAGTATACATTCCTTACATCCTTCTCAGTAGCATTGTAGATTCTCCTTTCCAATTCACTTCCAGTAGGAGCAAATCGATCAGCCTCAGCTACAACAACAATTCTTCCATTTGACCCTTCCTCTAGTCTCACCTTTGATCACTTCCACTATCACTGGCATTGGAAGTTTCTTCTTCAACATATTACATATACGATCCTTCACGGCTTCAGGCAGTTTTACCTTAAACAATCACTTATCATTCATAATGAGAGTCATAAAACAAAGTGGGAATTCAAAAATGTAGATATACTTACCCTGACGTCATCGTGCAAATGGAAGTCACAGTAGCGAACAGAAATGCGACTGAAAAGATCAAGATTATCTTCGAATGAGGAAGAATAAACTATTCACCCGTCGATAAGCTCTGCCTTTCTGTAGAAAGCAGTACAGATTCTCTCCGTTCGAATTGGAGGATTCTTGGGGGCGAAACGAGGTCCACCCTGAATGAAGACGGTCAGAATATCATAACAGAGAGGATGCAACTCGAACCTTTCCACTCATATCATATACGTCGTCCTTTGACATATGAGATTCCGAATCTACAAATAACGGGAAATGCATTGAGAATGACAATTGATTGCCTACCGTGTATGATATCTGCCTTGAATCGATTGGCCGAGTTGCACACTCTGTTACAACGATAGTATCTGAATACATTTTCAACTACATGGTTACTGTATCTGTATTGGTGACAAACCTTATTATACCAGTCTTACTACTCTTGTTTCCCCGTGACATACGGAAGTTGCCACCTTTACTCTCCAATTCAACCAGGAATGCCTGCAACATTCCCATTCTCATCCCTTCCCCACTACCGTATCCTCACTTGGAACTCCTCCTCATTCTCGAATTCAATCTCCTGTACATCAGTGGGCATTCCGTGTTCTTGTGCCATGTGTACACACAATCTCTCGATTGTGGGAAGACGCTCTTCACACTGTAATTAAAATCAGATCAATCTAGTACTAAATGTATAATGTCTAAATGTCTGTCTAAAAATGTATGTCGATATAGAGGTACGTAAAAGAAAAATACCGTAGAAGGTATTATACAATACTTACCCCGGGGAGACCGCACTCAAATCTGCGAGGAGTCATCGCAGAGCAGGAGCCGTGTTCACTAAAAAAAATATGTAACAAGTTCAGGCCAGACAAAAGCTCAACATCTCTCAAATACTAACTGGACACTAGTAAGCAAGAGAAGAATGCATACCGAATGGTCCTCTGGTGGTGGTAGTAGATGGACTTGCGCATGTAAACATTGCAAGATTCACACAGACGGAGACCACCCTGATAACAATACGAATTAGGACACGAACATCTAGTTGAACCAAATGGAGTGACTTAAACCAACCCTCACCTTCATTCTGGGTGCACATATAGGTCTATCGAATGAGTCAAATGATCCATCCAATTCAGGAACGAAAAAGAGACCTTGACGACGACGAATCTCAACAAATGAAATAAACATGTGTATTGCAACAGCAACAAGAATGTCCTTTACACCAATCGGAGATAATCTCTCTTATACACATTTAAACAATATTAACCTGATTCATGAGCATAGGTACTTCATGTTTGATCTCCTTTCCACTCAACATACTCTCTTCTACATTCTCCACATCAATATCATCTGCATCCTCCACTGGTTCCCATTCCTTCAATCAATTCATCCAATACCGTATTCTTCCCTTCTCCTACCTGTTCCATATCCTCATCTCCTGTACTCATTCTCTGTTTCTTCTTCTGCAGTGCTTCAGTGTCTGCCTCCAGTTTCGGCATATCAGATGTGTCCATTTCTGTCTCTCCTTCCACTAAAAAATTAACCATTGATAATGCACTTTTTAAAGTTAAGCTTAAAAGCATATGCAACTAAAGTGAAAAACACAATAGGCATAGACAATATGGTAGCATAAATTATGCATAATACTCACCAGTCTCTTCTGTTATCTCCTCAACTCGTCGTTGCTTCTTCGGGGTAGGACCAACCTGAACATACATTCCTACCGTATTCCATTCACTCTTCTCACCTTATCACTCCTCATTTTACTTGCTTCCTCTTCATTAACAGGCATCATAGCAATGATCTTAGCCCTTCCATCTGGTTGAGGGGAAATGAGTAGTTCCTGTCCTTCTTGGGAGGCCAATGCAACATGAGCAGGCACTTCCACTGTCTGAACTAATTACATTACAAAAGATATTGATTGAATCCACAGTACCTGTGGTCGCATATCAGCAGATGAACCAGCAACTCTCACCCTTTCCAGTGTTTGATAAGACGCTGTAAAGATACACATTTATTATATAAAACTCAACAGCATATTCCCATTAAATAGTAAATATCCAAAACAAATATATCAAGAGGATAGTTACCTCTCTCACAACTTCCTCCTGCAACTCTTCTGACTCTTTGACTCATTTGAGTAGGGGATCCAGATGGTCGTGCAGGAAAGAGGGACTGTAAATATCATTGACTGTGTTCATACATATTTTGTTCAAAAAAAATCGGAATAAATTGACTCTCATTATTCATAATTCATTCAAAATGGAAGCTTTCAATTATATATAACACTTACTTCTCCAGCATCGTGTAGATAGTTGAGGAAAGAAGCCTAGAAAATAAACAATTCCATAAGTTAAATGTATATCAACCCATCGATACCTGCTTATCTCCAGGAAGACTATCGTAGATATCCAACAATTCCAGTTTTCTTCTTTGTTCATCTTTCCATGTCACTGCAGGACGAGGACCACTAACCGTTCTAAAAGGAACTTCTTTATCAAATCAATTACAATGAAAGAGTACTTGGGACTGATCTTGTAGGTTGTCTTGTATCCATAACTACTATTGTATTGCATAGTGGATGGTTGTCGGGCTACAGCAACGGGAAGAAGACGTTGATGCGCCTATACAAAAGAATGAACAAATAGGAAGGAAGGATACGGTAAGTGAGGTGTAAATGTGTACTTACCCCAACAAGAGAGTCATCAGTTCTCAATTGGACTGGAGGACGAACTGGTGGAGGGGGAGGATGGTGATACATGTTACGGAATATCTAAACAGACAATTTGAGAATAAAACGACTGGTACAATCAAACCCCGCTTCTTCTGTGTCCTCCTGAAAAGGGATTGGGATCATCACTCAGACGAGGAGTTGGACCATCATACGAGTTATTCCCTACTGAATGAGTGGCAATCATATAACAACGGCTATCTGTCTCACTTCCTGTGTATCCACTTCTAATGTAGTCTCTGACACTCCTTCCACTGTGTGTCAATGAACCCTTTCCACTCACATGTATTGTTTCTGCATCCTCTGGATAAAGAGGAATAGCGAAACTGAAAGAGATTCCAGTCAGTCAACCAACTCCCACAGTACTATAGACTGACTCTTCAACGATCTCTTCTATGATTTCCTCTTCTACAACAGCATTTCCATCAACATCGACGTCTATTTCCTCTTCGTCCTCCAAATGTTCCTCATCGTCCTCTTCCACACTACAAAATGAATGGATGCTTACAACTTTAACATCTATAAACGAACGTTTCCTTGTATTCGTCCTCCTCAACTTCTTCTTCAACGTGTTCCTCTTCAACTGCTCCAGATGCTTAATTAATACTTTATTCTCATTTAAGATAGCAATCTTCACAAGACATAACTAGACATTACAGTCCTCACCATGAGCAACTCCATCATCCTTGTGTTGTGACTGTTCTGCCCATGGTCTTCCCCTTCGAACTCTTTCCGATCGTCTCCCTGGACTCTCCGACTCCTCCACCATTCCTTGATCCTGCAAGCTTCTCATAATAGATGTAGATTAACTATATTTAAGATGTGAAGTAACTAGAACAACATCATTAAAATGAATATACAAAACCTCTTTAGATTGAGTTTCTTCGACATCATGTTGCTGCTTGCGCCTCCGCGGAGACATTCGATTCATCATCTCAGAAGCTGAATGAAAGGAAAGTGAAGGAAGACGACAAGTCCCATCAAATTAATTCAAACATCGTCAATAACTCACAATCAAACAGAGGAAATAATTTTCAGAGACGCGCTGATAAACCATGCAGTAGGATGCGGAGAAACCAGCGAAACTATTATATGGTTCCTTCTCGCGCTTTTTCTCAGGTAAAACAAGTCCTTCGAACCCGAAAACAGAGCGATGAAAAATGCGACCCAACGCGACGCGACCGCAACGCTCTCAACTGCGTCGCGGCTCATGCGAATGCGGTTCCAAAGAGCGATGCTGATTCGCTGGAGCAATGCTACAAGGGGAGGAGCAATTCTTGCGAGAAAACAAGCGCCAAAATAAATGTTTTCGCTCACGAGTGCTCGCGTATGGTTCAAAAAAGGCTTTTAAAGGACCAGAAATAACGAAAAACTGTAGTCATTGAGCAAAATTTGTTGTCTCTTTTAGCGATAGTTCTAAGTATTACAGTAGATAGCAAATTATTTTTGGCAGTAAGCCAATATTTAAAAAAAGTAAAATTTTCCACCATTTTCTCGCGTGACCACGAGCACTAAAAGTGTGGCTCTAGACGTTTCTAAACTACTATCTCAAATTTATTTCAAAGCTTAGTGCTCTAACGTAGGCTTTATAATATAGTTGACCATCCATGCGCTCCGTTGCAAGTCACACCGTCCTTTTCAAACTTTTCTAATGTTTCAGTTTCTAACTCTGAAATCGTTCTTGAAATAGTTTTAACCACTATATTGTTCGCCTCTCGAATCCCCTCTCCTAATATTGAAGTAGCCCTCATCTCTTCAATTGGAATGCCTTTCCACTTTCTTGGATGCAAAAAAGTGCAGTAGAACGTGATTACTAAATCCACTTCACTGAGCTGCAAAATATATATATTTTCGCATTCTAAGGGGATGTCGGTGACGACCCGTGCAGCCCGACGGTCACAATTGGCTGCAGAGGCTGCAGCTGCACTGAAGAAAGAGGAAGAACGACATAGGTATGTTTGTTCTCCGTCAATGTTCATGATTATGTGTTCAGTATGAATGGAGAGTCAGAATTGTTCACAAATCAATTGCTGAGTCTGGATGATTCTGCATCAGAAGTTTCCACTACAGAAATGGAGGTTCTCATTACGAGATATCGAATGATGGGTATGGTGACAATTGACTTGTGATTTGGAATGAAATCTTTTCCAGGAGACATGGCCAGTGCTGAATACTGGACTGACAGGAAGTTCGCGAATGAGATCACAGAGGCCATCGAAGGCCAGTCACCGTATCCCAGGACGGCCGTTTTCATTCAGGTGCTTACTGTACTTCTTCAGCAGAGTATATTTGGTGTTTAGAACCTCTCAAAATGTCGCTGTTTCCTTCGAGTGATTGCCTACACAGAGAGATTCAATCTCCATACAAAGTGAGTGTCGTTCACTCATTTTACAGTTATTTCTATTCCTTAGACATCTCTTCTTTGCTCATTTCTACGTAGTTGCTCTGACTGAAAGGAGACAATGGCAGACAATCACAACATTGCCCATTGGACATCTCGTATTCATCCTTTCATCCCCTTTTCTCATTCTTTCTCCTTCAGGTCAATGTGGCTGAAGCATGTCTGAAGACTCCATCCAATCTCATGTATTTGGGAGGAGAAAATGATTTGCCTCCACTCTCACCTGATGACATGAGAGAATTGGATGAACTTGTCGGCAATACCAAGGTATCTCTTCCTTCTCCCATTTCTCTTCAATTGATATATCAGATGCGTTCCTCACTACTTGTCAATATGGGTAAGGCCTTTCTCTTCTCAGAGAACAGAGATGCAGCCAGTGTATGTCTGGGTCTCGCCTACTCAGAGGATCCCACAAATCTTCACGTAAGGAATCCTTTCTTTTCTTTATTCATCGTATTCATTTGAGGCCCAACAACTTCTCAGTCGCTACAATCTTCTCACAAAGGCCACTTATGCCAAGTTTGACGCTATGGTTTGTCTAATCTTACTGCTTTTGTCGTACAATGATTGTTGTTCAGCGAAACCACCGGAGAATGGCGTATCCTTCAGCAGCGAAGTTTGACCCGAAGGAACAAGTTCGTGCACATCAAATTGGAATCACTATATGTTGTTTTAGTTATTGAATGCTACAGTTCTCTTTGATAAGGGAGATGCATCTGCAGTCAATCAGATCACTTCATCCATCATTAACAATCATGGACTCTACAAGGTGAACATCACTCAGGGATTACTGTATCTCTTCTCTTCAGGACGCTCTCCTCCTCCACATTGCTTCTCTGGCGCAGCTTCAGGATGAGAACACCCTCTTCTCATTTGCCCATCGACTTGTGGATTGTCAACCTGAGAGTGAAATCAGTTGGTGAGTGTACATTCACAGTTCATTGTTGCATGCAACTATTCTATTGTGTGTATTAAAGGTACGCAGTTGCTCTCTATTATTACGTATGCAAGAATACTGTAGCCGCTAAGAGCTTCATGAGTGAGTGAACATTTGAATTGTTTCCATTATCTTTTGTTAGGCAAAGCAACATCAATGAACGATGCATTCTGTGAGGGATGGCTTGCATTTGGACACATTCTAGCCACGGATGGTGAACATGAACAGGCAATGAACTGCTACTTCAGGGTATGTCATTGTCCCATTTCATTAATTAGAAATCACAAACTTATATGGAGATGCGGTTGAGGGAAGAGATGGATAATGCAATTGCATATATTTATGATTTCATTTATTATTTTATCGATTTGAGGCGCAGAGAGTACAAGAGAGGAGCTTCGAACCCACTCTGTATATTGCAATGGCACACACTTTCACGAACAACTTCAAGGTATCGTATTCTCTGTGACAGTCGAATACACGTTGATATTCAGTTGGCAGCTGATTTCCTCAAAGAATCGATTGCCCATTCCCCAAATTCTCCGATTGTTCTCCATGAAATGGGAAGTCATGAATACACGAATGGAAAGTATGTGGGTGAGTGAATGTCCTCCCTTCATCATTCATCAACTATATTGAGAGTCAGAGAAACACTTTATTCGTGCTCTCAAGATCATCTGTGATATCCCTGAGGATATGGACATTGATCCGACTGAGATACTCAAGAAGTGAGTGGATTGTGACAATGAATCTTAATGTCCTCTTTTAGACCCCTTGACATGTTCTGGGTTCCCCTGATCAACAATCTTGGTCATGTATGTAGAAGACTGGGGAAACTGGAATCGGCCATCAAATATCACCAGTAAGTGCATTCTTCCCTTTCTGATTGTATTGATTGTCTATACAGGAAAGTTCTCCTGATGTCTCCTCGTAAGTTGAGTACACTTACTTCACTCGGAATGATATATGCCCGAATGAGAGTGAGTGACAAGGGTCAATTGTCATGAGAATGACTTGTCTTCAGCAATTCGACAAGGCCTCTGAGCAGTTCCATTTGGCCCTGGCAGTCAAACCATTCAACACGGTCAGTATTATTTTGTCTTATGACTGAAGAATTGCGTACTCAATCAATGTAATGACCGTATACTTTGTAGATTGTACGTCAGGCACTAGAGAGAATGGTGAAGGAAATACACGAGGCACGAATGAATGGGTTGACTCTTCATTGAGAATGACCATTTGTAGAGATCGATGCCTGGTCCGAGGAGAGTGATGAATGTTGATGAACTCATCCATGAACTAAATCTAGACAGAGGACCACTCCATGAAGGGGTACGGTAACTGATTATTGATTGGTGGGGAAGGACTCATATTGAGGTGAACAAGAAAGTGAACACACAAAGGAGAAGACACAATGAATTGAGGAGCATGCAGACAGATCCTCTGTTGTGAGTGAATGAAGAAGAGTCCCATTTGATATACAATTATTGTTCTCGTATCGTTGCCTTTAGAATACTGAAAGTGGCATTCTGGTTGAAAAACTGCAAATTTTTCGTATAGTAATATTTTAGGATGATTTGTTTTTGAAGAATCTATTGTGATTGTGTAGATGGAATGCCACTTTCAGTAATAATACTATTAGACCGAGATGATTTTTTAAAAATATTTAGCTTGTCTCTTCATTCTCTTATTATTGTGATGCAGATCTCTTTTTGTTATACTTTTCTCAAAAATTTCGGGTTTAATAATACGTGCTTTGAATTTTTAGAGTTGCGATAAATTTATTTATTTCTGAATGGACATATTGCACGTTAGATTGCGACACAGAAGATCAAAACACTGGTGAGAAGTAGCCTATCATTTTCTGTCACTCGGAAGTTACCGGAATTTTGGAGAATACCAAATCAATTTTGAAGAATCCGAAATCGCAATTCATATTCCAACGGAGAAACTAATATCATGCACACACTTTTGTTTCATCGTCATCATCTTCACGTATTACGGGAGTAGGGTTGGGCAGAGGGTTTTTGAGAACTAACTGGGAAAGATGTTTCTTGGTGTTTCTGACTAATTCAGTGCTCCCATATTCGAAAATGAAGTCAAAATTGACCTATCATTCTTCTACGCTGAGATATGCTGAAAAGCAAAAAATAGTTTGCAATCAAATTTGGTTTTTGCTAAATTTCTCCTATTGTGAGCAAATTCCAATTCTGTCCTAGTTAGCTTTCGATAGCCCCAGCAATATATAATCGAATGCAAAAAACGAGAAAGCTGTTCGTGGGCTCGTATTCTTGTTCGTGAAGAAAATGTGGACCATGAGGGGTACGGTATTTGCGCATCCCTATACGGGAGTCTCATATTATTTGTCTAACAGCTATTATTTGAATATTTGGTATTACTGTTATTGATCGACTGTGCATTTTGCACGTTTGATAGCGCGTAT
>JACMIF010001977.1:10068-20365 GCA_014805445.1 Diplogasteroides magnus | reverse complement strand
GGGGATCTTTGTTCGCGGGCACCGCTACCAATTGCCCGACCCACGGAGGGATGGCGCCTTGGTTGGGCAGGGGCGGGGGTCGAACCCGGGCTGTCAGAATGATGTGGCGCCCTAACCACTGAGCCACCTCGCCCCCTTCTGTTCTGTCGAAGGCCCTAAAGTATGGTGTCGAATTTGGGACGTTATTGACAGCCGCCCATTCCTAGCCGTCTAATTTCATTCCAAGCGGTTGTCTCTGCGAAGTGAGAGACGATAGCTTGGAAAGAAATTACACGGCGAGGAATGGATAATAACTTCCCAAATGCGACACCCTACACTAAAGGTAACGAACAAACAAATCAAAAATCGCGAGGAAGTGACATCTACCCAAAACAGAAAACAACAACAACACATAAAAACAATCGAATGCATTGGCCAAAGTTCATCTTTATGTGCAATCTTTATGACAGAAACACTTTCTCCATCGAATAGTTCTGTTCTTTTTTGTTGATTTCCCTCTTACAAAATGAAAAAAAGTTCCTGGGAATTGATGTCGTAGGTAGCCAGTCACTTCTGCAAAAGTTGTGGAGGTATGGGGAATCGAACCCCAGACTTCTCGCATGCAAAGCGAGCGCTCTACCCCTGAGCTATACCCCCGATGAATTCCCTAAGACCGCCTGTTACCTATTGCATTATTCTCATGACCGATGGCAAGAATCTATGAAGAGATTGCAACTTTTTATTGAATGCTATGCATGCTTATGTAAAAATATCAACATTACATTTTTTATCTATTCGCTACAGTAAATTTACAAAGATCCATTATTTTACAAAAACTATAAAAGATTGACATATCATGCTAATTCAAACGCGCAAAATTGAGAGCCATTTCCGGAGTGATTCGGCGCTGTGAGTGAGCGATTTGAAGGGACGAAGTCACGGTCTCAGATGAGCGGGAATTATGGTTGGCAGTTTGGCTAGGTTTTAAGATTTGTTTCACCGTAGCTACACATAGTGATTTTATAAGAGCTGTGAAACCTAGTCAAATTTCCAACCTTAGTGGGAATGCATAAAATTACCGTCTTTGAAACCCTATCATGGACCGGTTGGATGCGCAGGAATGGGGCTGTATACATGATACAATGGAAAAGCTCGTTTCACAGTTAAGGTAGTCAAGTCGAAAAGAAATAAGATCATGAATGAATGAAACATTCTTATCATGTCAAAATCAACAAAGGTGTGATGGGAATCATTTATCACACATAAGAGAGTGAATCAAAATGTGGTTAACAGCAACGGACGAGAATCTCACAAAATATGTGGAACATTCTTGTGGCCTTACTAGGGGTTAACAGAGTTTCCAGGTAATTACCGACCATCACCTGGAACAAAAAATTCAAAATCGTTTTGAAGTTTATGGAGATATTTATGGAGGTTGCATAAGTATTAGGTTGAACGGTAAGTCTTGAGCCATTTTCCTTTTCCTACGATTATCTCCGTTCAAACTCAAAATGGCTTCTATCCATAATTATAATAGACTCCTCACATAAGATCTCACTAGATGCCACAGTCAGCAGCTTCTGCCGCAGTAATGAAGCGCGACGCGATTTTTCGAAGTTGGTCGACTCGCGCGTTTGACCCCGCTCTACTTGTGTGCGTCATAGCTCTCGCAGTTAAGATACCTCAAAGGTGTCAACAGAGAAAATGCAGCCAACTGAATTTCCAATAACCACGAATTTGAACTCGCTCAGTTCTCAATATTCGCGGAGTTACCGCGGAAAGAGTAAAATCTGTCACCAAAAATTCATGGATTTTGTCAAGAAGTCGTGCCAAAACAGCGTTTTTGCGTACTGTGGTCGTATTTCAAAACGAAAATTGTCCAACTTCTGTTTTTACAATACTCCTATTATTACCCGGAAACTGGAAGAAGCAGAATGTCCTAACTGCACGTTGAACGTTTTTTGAGATTTTAAAATGTTATTTGACTGGTCCCACTATTTCCGCTGTAACTCCGCGAATATTGAGAACTGAGCGAGGAGAAAATTAATTATATTCGTAATTTCAGTAGGCTACATTTTGTCTGTTGACACCTTCGAGGTAGCTCTACTCGCTGAGCTAGGACGTAGTAAATTATAGGAAGAGAGGTCGAAAGCGCGCGAGTCAACCAAATTCGAAAAATCGCGCCGCGCTTCATTTCTAAGGGTTAAGCTGGTCACTGTGGCAGCTAGTGAGATCTTATGTGGGGAGTCTATGATAATTATGGATAGAAGTCATTTTGAGTTTGAACGGAGATACTCGTAGGAAAAGAAAATGGCTCAAGACTTACCGTTCAACCTAATACATTTATGTACTACAACCGAAATTGTTTGATTACCGCATCTCGCTCCGCTGAAAAGATATAAATTACGAAAAATTCGAAAATAACGGTAAATATTCAGAAAATCATAACTTTTGTTATACTGGAAATTGTGCGCCCTGCTTTTTCATAAAATTATATACTAAGAGCCAATTCATAATAAAAATATGATGGCGCTATTGTCATCAGAATCGACGAAATTAGGAAGTATTTGTTCAAAAATCGGTTTTCTCGTTTTGTAGAAAAATGATTGTCCCCAAAAAAATATCACTATGCACAGCTGCTTTATTTCGTATTCTTAGAGGTCAACACAAGAGCTACAAAATCCACTATGGTATGACGCAAAACTTGCTGCGCAAAGTCTCCATTTTTTCGATTGACGGTCATGGGCCAATTTTGACTTTGGTATCATGGTGCGAAAAATCTATGATCAAGGATCATTATGGGGTATTATTTTTTGAAGTGCCCACCACACGTGGTGATTGCACAACTACTAAGTATGGGCCAATTGTACCTCTCTCGCTTTAGAGATCTCACAAACTACGGATACCATTGTTTTTGGTCGAAAAATGAAATATAATGAAGGGCGGGTTTTAGTATCAATTTTTGAAGAGTATTTTTTGGGAAGATTTTTAACGCCAATCAGAGCTTCTGAAATCAATTTTGAATCGAGTAATTTTGAACCGAGCTGTTATAAGGTAAGACTAGGGTGTTGCATGTGATTCGTTCAGTGCATTCGTCATGTCTCTACTCTCAGAGGTGCGGTTGTCTCTGCAATCTATAGAGGACCGGATCGCTGAAAGTAGAGGCATGACGAATGCACAAAATGACTCATTTGCGACACCCTAACACATAATTGTACGGTGTCGCGTTCAAGCTAGATTCGAATGCTAATGCATAAAGATTTGAATCTCATTGTGCCTAACTTCATTTCTAGCGAAAATCTCTCATCGACTATATCCAACAGGTTGGAATGAAATTTAGCACAATGGGATCCGGATCTTTATGCACTTTTTATTCAATGCAAATAGAGCTCGAATGCGACTTCCTATTGCACGGTCACAGAATGCCCTACTACACACATACTTCATTCTCATTCTCACACAGTGTGAATGAGCATCAAAATGTGAGTTTTTAACGTAGATAAGGAATGAATTGTCACAATCGCCCACAATCGCCCCCTAATCAGCCGCTCTAGCGCGGAGAGAGTAAACGAATGTGATAGTCGCAAAGCCCTTTTAATAAACAAAAGTGGGCGATTGATGGGCGATTCCGTCACTCTATCCATGATGCTTCGAACAACAGCACTGCTCTCTTTGGCATTTTGCGGTGAGATTTCTTTTCAGGACATATATTATTAATGTAAACTACATTCCTACACACTCTCTCATAAGCCTGCTATTTCGTCGTTTCTTTGAGCATTTGTCGTGATTTTGAATAGGTTTCAATCTCATCATATGTAGGCTGACTTTCAACTCCGTTTACACGAATTGCATTGTGTTTTCAAGAGATGTTTACCTATTTGCAGTGGCACTTGGCTGAAAACCGGACTTCGACATCAGGTTTCATGGACTCTGCATATACAAATCGAAAACGATAACGCCGGTAGTGGAGTCTGCATACCAGACGTCAAAGCAATTCTGTGCCAAGCTCGAGTCCACGCTGCCTATCATCACGAACGAAAGTGTTGGTGACTCTGAAAGACCCTGAATTAGTCTGACCGTGAACTGACTCAGATATTGAAAGCCGTTCATTTCTAGCCGTCCAATTTCATTCCTAGCGGTTTGTATCTACGAATGGAGAGACGACCGCTAGGAATTAAGTTAGACGGCTAGAAGTGAACTGCTGTCAATATGAGAGTCAATTCACGGTCTCTAGTAGACTCTAGACTCTACAGATAAATTTGACGAAAACGTATATTGATTCAGGACAATCATTGGTTTTGGAAAGACAACAGTGAATTTTTGGGGAACGTCCTCATTGGTGAGTTCAAGAGCAATAATTTAGTACGGTTCGTGGAAAGTAAAATGGAGAAAAAAACAATTCCGACAGGTACTCTGGATGTTTTGAGATATTGCTTACTTGAACAGCTATCAACTGATCATGTTTCATAATGTGGCTAATTAGCGAAACCCAGCAGGAATTATGGAAAATTATCATTTGCCTTTCTGAAACATTATGCTTAGCGCTAACAATGAGACTGTAAATTTTTAACATTAAAATTATAACAGTTTAATAGAATATAAGATGATTGTCAGGTCTGGAATGTAACGTGGCAACGAATAAGTACGAGTGGCCAGACGGAACAGCAGCAATTTCATTTCACACGAATTTCGCCGCAGGCGGTATGAATTAATGTTTCTAAAACGGTCATTTCATGTGAATAAGTGCATTTTTCATTCGTCTGTAAACCGCGAAACGAGCAGAGCAGTAAGTTGATTGAAATGAGGGGGAGAAAAATGAGAGGCACTTTTCGCATGGGATCTGGTGGTCCGAAATCGGTAAATTTGTCGCCATTCTTCTTCGCAAAACTCTGATCTTTTAGGATGACAGAGAACCGCGTTCCGGAGAAGAATGACGATAGATTTACCGGTTTAGAACCCCTAATGGGTTCGCAAAAATGATTGTTTAGGCCGAAATCCAGTCAGCTGCAACTCCTCCGAGCATTTTATGATCGATATGCATACCGGTCAATGGATTCCGTTGGATAAAAATCAGCTCGCTCTGCAAGTGTGCGTCGAACCCAAACTCCCTCCAAGTATGTTTGGTTTTGGGTTTGTTTAGGCTCCCCAGGGATGCAGAACAACAACATCAAAGATATCTGAGCTCTAAGATTCTATCAATGAGAAGCACAATATGAACAACATTCTCTAAAATTCATTTTTTCCTAAAAATCTAAATAATTATATTAATTGATGCTGCTGGAACTGTGTCTATTTTTAATTTAATTTTTATTTTATATTTTCTTAAACCTTCAGATCCATGTGATGACTGGGAGCCATATAAGGATGCCAAAGGAAACATAACAACGTGCTTCTCGGTTTGTTTTCCTATCTTTCCTGTCTGCTGCAAGACATGAACAATTGCGCCCTGATGGTGAAAACAAGTACTTGTTGTGACCCCAAACTTGACAAACGCACTTTCTCTCTCACACAAGTAGATACTTGGACCATGTTTTTATGGGCCCAAGTAGTGATGTAATCTTCAATGCAGACCCAAGTATCATACTTTGGTAGTCGGCTTCGTTATAAAAGTCTAGATGAAATGGACAAACGAACTACTCACAACCATAGCGCAAATTTCAATATTTCCACTATGATGTAAATACCCATGACACTCGGCTCTTTCACGAATGTTGCAGCTCGAACAAAGGCCGACAACTTGGAAGTTTGCATCTCAAGCGTGCGCCACGTACTCGGCCCATCTAGTTTCAATTCACAGCAAACCGGTCTGTAATTTTTGATATCTGCAAATAAGAGTGAAAGTGTTTTCTATTTTCTGCTGACAAGGGAAGATCGCGAAGTGTCCTCGAGGTTTTTGATCCTACTATGAATTTTTCGAGAGCCCTTGATGAGTGAACAATAAAACCACCTTTATCTAATCCGGGGGAATTTTTTATAAGAAGATATGGAATAAAAATACCGAAAAAAAGTGAAAAAATGCAATGTTTGGGATTTTCTACAGCGAGAAGCAGGATTCACTGAGGAACGTGCATACCCGCAGTAGAGAGTACTTAAGTAGTACATTGCACATTATTTTTTACCAGGCTTGCTGGTTAAGGCATAAAAATGGGGGGAATTGTCAAATGTGTGACACTTTTGAAAATTCCTCCCATTGTTATACCTTAACCAGCAAGTCTAGTAAAAATCATGTGCAATGTACTACTTAAGTACTCTCCATAGCGGCTATGCACGTTCCTCAGTGAATCCTGCTTCTCGCTGTAGAAAATCCCAAACATTGCATTTTTTCACTTTTTTCGGTATTTTAATTCCATATCTTCTTATAAAAAATCCACCGGATTAGCTAAAGGTGGTTTTATTGTTCACTCATCAAGGGCTCTCGAAAAATACATAGTAGGATCAAAAACCTCGAGGACACTTCGCGACCTTCCCTTGGGAGCTATTGTCTCCCAATCTCATAGACCACTGCTCCGAGGAGAATGCGACACGTCAAATCAGATTATTCTGACGTATGGAGATAATGACCGAAACATCGAACCATTTGCTTTTCCAGCAAACATGCATTCTTGCAATAATATGGGCATAATATGCATTTCAACCTTAATTCTGACAATTGCAGACAACAGCTGTGGTGCCATCAACATCGAATACCCCGAGTATATGATGAAGACTCCCGCATTGGCATCGGGATATCTACAGGTACAATTGACAGATGAACAAATGACAACTGCCAAATGTCATTGACAATGACAAAGGACTGACTTTGCAGGGCGACGTGGCTCGCTTTGATTGCTACCAGTCACATTGGATCAAGGGAGAAAATGAGTACAAATGTCAGTTAGGGGCATTTATTTTTTTATTTATATTACATCTATAATGATGTGACAGCAAGCGAAATTATTATAGACTAATACATGAACAAGAATGGGATCTAACTATAAGGTTAAGGTGTCGCATTTCCTGCACTTTGTGTATTCGTCATTCGTCTAATCTCCGCGGGCTATTCTTTCTTGAAGTGATAATAACAGCTCCGCGGAGATTAGACGAATGGCGAATACACTAAAAGCACGAAATGCGACAGCCTTTACGATCGAAAAATCTGGAGAGAAAGAAGATTTTCAGGTGGAATCGTCATCGACTACAACAATCAGAACAACTATCGATTCGAGTGGAATAAGGTTATTGAGGATTATAAGACATTTACTCTATAGACTAATTTAGGGAGAGCAGCCCTGGTGTCGATCTCGTGTAAAGGAGAACTACTTCAAGTGGATCGCTATCGTCTTCGGATTCGTTGGTTGTGTCATGGTAAACACTTGAAATTTATCGATGTTTACAGGTCGAAAGACAAACCTTTGCACCGTAAAATGGACAATTGCGGCCATCATTGTCGTCATTATCACGGCGCAAGTGTCCGTTTCACCCATTATGTTGCTAATGTCCACGGCGCTCCTATCCTTCACCCTGATTACAGTATCCGGATAGTCAATCGATTGATTTAGGCTATTGTCTTCATATTCTTGCTCTTCTGGTGCTTCAAGCAGAAACGAAGGGCAGCTTCAAGGTACGAGTAGTACATTCAATCTAGGGAAGGCAGAATGAACGCGAGAGTGCATTCCGTCTCTCTGTGCACTCCATCGTGTGGACATATCTGGTTTGTAGACACGACCGCTCGATGGCGAGCACAGAGAGACGGAATGCACGCTCGCATTCATTCTGCCTTCCCTAATTCGATCCCTTTGTTACACAAAGAAAAATAACTGCCAGTTCCATTCATACAGTATGAAACTGCCAATATTAGCAGTTCTTTTATGTGTGTAGTCTTTCTCATTTTTCAGACCTGCACAATATGAGAACAGAGGATTTGATAAGCGAGCACCCTCCATTTCATCGTTGAACGAACCCACCAGGACAGGTTGAAGCACAATTAATCAATCCAATCGATATTCCTTGATTCAGGCTTTGGTGGAATGGGGGCGGCGCCTCGAGGGGGCGGAGCCGGACCCGGTGTAGGAGGAGGAGGAGGTCCTGACGTATATCCGGACGGTCGATTCTCGCCTGTCGGGTAGGCCAACAAACGTCTCAATTTGAGAAAATACACATTTTATCACTAAACATAAATTACCACTAAACACATGGCCGGAATGACAAATTTTAAAAATAAGATAATAAATAATTACAAACCGACATGATAAGCACTTCAATTTGCAGACCCCCGCAGTCTCCTGACCGACAGATGATGGGCCTCAACACGAGTGTTTGATCGATATGATCATACCGTATGAAAGGGGCAAGACGAGGGGAGGAGAGATGATGTTTCCCTCAATTTCCCCTTCTCCACACCACCCAAGACTAGGTACCGTAATCATCCGGATCAACCACGTTTTCACTGCTAAACCCGTAATAACATTCTACCCACTTATCAACTACTTAACCTAATAGAGATTAACTATGTAGAGCATTACCACTGTAATTCGAGAAGCAGACAATCATTATCTCATTCATTGCTCACATCTTCTTATTATTGTCTTTCCTTTCCTTCTTTCACTATTCAACTCCTCACTGGTCCTATTCTCACAATCATGTACATAGTAATAATTTGTGATTAATAGAAAAAGAATGAAAGTGTTTGAGTTTTCCAATTCACACATTGTGCTTTACGTCGTTATCATCTCACTTCAGATTAAATCCATGGATGTTGTGATATAAACAATGCATGTTACAAAGTCCCATATCATATTTCCGTAGCCTTGCAATTCAATGAAACACTAGAGGTATGATACAGAAGATCTTTTCATTCTTTTTATCACTTATCCGAACAAATCGCGCACTAGGTACTACATTAAACTGAATTATTCACAATAGTTGTTCCATAAGAAACGAATTGAGAATGGATTATGAAAGGCGGGGACTGATATCGCACAAATTGAGGTGTTCCATTCACAGTAATCATACCACAATCTGTGGGTGGGAAATGAAACGTCGTTAAACATTCATCAGACAGGAAAAGCTAGAGGGAAAGGACAGAATTCAGTTACAATCATCATACCAGTTGTGCATTCTTACAACGTTAACAGAGGGGAAAGAACGTGCGACGAAACAAAGGCCATGGTGAGCAAAAAGGGGGACATGGAAAGAGGGGCGTTTCTGTTTTGCATTGCAATTTCGTACAGTGTCTGTAAAGCTATTTGGACACTTTAGAGCTGCAAAATTGTGGGTAAATTGGTGTTGATAAATTGAGATCAGTGACGTTATTATACGGAGGGAATTGAATGAATGAACAGAATACGATAACGGGGAAAGAACAGAAACAGTAAGTGAAAAGGTAGCGTTGCTGAATATGATTCAGCATGAAAGATGGGAAAGAAGAAAGTGAATGGCTTTGCCATGAAACATACTATGATAATGAACTCCTATCAAATGAAAACAAGCACACATTCTGAATCTGCGAAAACTCTAAGAAACATGAAGAAGGGCGGGAATTACATACAGAATGCATGAGAAAAGAACAAAAAGAGGTAAACGTGCACATTTCACAGACCTGGAGGCAACCATGCAATGGAAAGGGGCAATCAAACTACAGTAATCAATCAATAACTGGGGGTTTAGACTATAAAAAGAGTGAAATGGGAACGTAAATGAAAGGACCACTCGGGGGCTACAATGCAATCGTTTCAACCATTTGAGGCAGTAGAAAATGTTAGGCAGTCTCAAATTTCGCATAACGCATTCTCAACCATTTTCCCGCCTGGTCATTCAGCAAGAGCTACAGTAGGGAGGAAAAGAGGATGCTAATCGTAAGTTAGAATGATATTAGGGTTACGGTAAATTGGATTAAAGAACAATCGGGGGAAGGATTACGGTAGATGTGTGGGGTGAATTAGGGAGGAACGTATGGAGGGGGCAGTCTCTGGGTGGAGGCAGAGAGTGGAGTGGGAGTGGGACGAGGAGACGCTGAAGCAAGAGGAGGAGGAGGCTTGTACAGGGGATTCTCGTGTTGGGACACTCTGAAAAGGGATACGGTAAGAGGATGCAAAGGATGGTGATCAGATGGAATAGAATCGTCAGCCTTTCGGTAGATACACTGTCTTGTATGCACTATGGTTGGGTAACTGCATTCGATATCTCTAACACTCTTCATCATGTGGTCGTCTCGGGGGTATGACAAAAGCGCGAGAGCAAAAGCGCGAACGACAATAGCGCGAACGACAATAGCGCGAACGACAATAGCGCGAAATGATGTAACTCGGCTTAGAGAAGCCATTAGACATTAGACCAAAAC
>JACMIF010001976.1:0-20372 GCA_014805445.1 Diplogasteroides magnus | reverse complement strand
CCCGTTGAAGGCACAGTGGGACGCGTCGCGGTTTCACGAATGTGCGCGATAATGATGCGCTGCAATAGTCGGATGTTCCACTTTTCGGCACGCTGTGCTACAATATGGACTATACTATTCATAAATGTCTCTTGTCGACATCGAATTGAAACATGTCACAGCACAATTTCATGTTACAGGTCATGCCATGTTACATGTGAAGCGGAAAACAATTAGATTCTCTCTGAGAGAGAACTCTAGTCTGTTCAAGACACACATGATCCCAGGAACTTCATCTAACAATGACTTCCATTCCTGGATGTTGAATGAGATTGATGAGTGATTGCTAACACCTGAATAAGACTTTCGATCAATTGATGTCTCTTCCCTACTCACCGCTGGTTTCCCTATTGACTGCGATGGATTGAAGAACTTTCTGATGAATCGTCTATAGTCAGGAGTCGTTGATACGAGAATGAAAGTTGTTGCCAAAGAGTTCGGAGTGAAGGAAAGTATAGATAACGCCGCCAAGTCTTGAAACATATACATCATTTTAAATAAGGACCGAAATGCTTACTGTAGTTTAGTAGGGGTAAGCAGAAGAGAGCGAGTACTTGGGGGAGCAAGGGAAGAAGTAATAGGACTACCGGGACCATACACTAAGGGATGATGTGATTGTTGAGTGATGCAGTTCTATACTAGGGTTTCTAATTCGGGAGTAGAGTACATTCGTCTGTCGTCTGTTTCCGAGCGGTTGTCTCATTCATACAAAAGGCAACTGCTCCTCGTGAATCAGACAACAGACGAATGCACTCTACTCCCGAATAAGAAACCCTATTGTATACCTGTAGTGCGAGTGATCGAATGGCCCTCATTTGGAGTTTCTTCGTCGACTCAGAAAGAAAATGAACATTGGATCGAAGAATATAAAAAGAGTGCAAAAAAGAGAATGTCATGAGAGAGGCGATAATGATCTCAGACACTATCAAATGGAAGAGGAGGAACTGTAAACGAGAAATCTTAGTGAAACAAAGTTTCTTCGAGACTTACCAAAGTCCCCGAGTCCAACTTGATTGGGAAGTAAGAATAGATTCCCTTGTTCAAAACCCACAACAAGTCGGGATCGTCCTGAAGTGAAGTCATTATATTGCCATTTGTTCATTCTCAGCGTCAGTGAACATGCATTCATCAACAATGTAAAGACACTTCTCGGTAACATTACATTAGAAAGTGATCAGATCTACTTAATATACTAGAGGAACGGTTTTTCTCTGTTCAAAAACGGAGGAAAACGTCGTGGCGCGGCGGCCGTTGGTCGTAGACGTGCAAAAGCGTATACGAATGTGCGTAGAATTGAATTTATGATTGGATGGCGCTGGTTGGGTGAGGCCGCTGCGCAAGTCGTAAGGGTAGGAAAACTGGCTCATTCGTGAAAGTCACGTAGGCGGGAGCACGGGCGGCCACTCTCCCTCTCACTTCATTCTTCCCTGTGCGCCCCCCTTCCGAGCGGTGGCCTCATTTGCAAACAGTTGTGAAAGAATTTCAGTGGCTGGGGAAGCCGTTTCAGCAGGCTAATGAAGAGCAAAAGTGCCTAAACATATGGGATTGAGAGAGTAAGAAATTGTTTCTACCATTCCAGAGAGGAAGGGTTCATTTCAGCCGCAGGCCGCTATCGGCGACAGAAGCGACCCGTATGTTGTACTAGCAGCCGAAGGGCGCGCGCAGCGAGCCCTGAGTCTATAATTTCAGCCAAAGGCTGAACTAGCGGCCGAAGGGTGAGCGCAGCGAGCCCTGAGTCTATAATTTCAGCCAAAGGCTGAACTAGCGGCCGAAGGGTGAGCGCAGCGAGCCCTGAGCCTATAATTTCAGCCAAAGGCTGAACTAGCGGCCGCAGTCCGCTTTCGGCGAGCGAAGCGAGCTGTATGTTTTATCAAGTTACAAAGTTACACATCATGAGTAGGTTCATTCGAACTGCAATTAAATAATAAAAATTAGTAAGCTATAGAAGCTTAAGATTTCGTAGCCGCCGTAGGCGGCTAGTAATGGAATGAAACTCACTATTTCCATTTGTGCCGCATCGCGTTCGTATGAGAAGTAGAGAGTGACAACGAACGACGAGACACCAACATCCAAAGCAAGGAAAATGGCCACCCACTTACTTAGATTGTATAGCTATAAAGAAATTTTCTTTTCAGTAGGGACTTGATCACATACCTTGAATACGCTCCTCGGAGGAAGAACTGCCTGGTGTCGATACATGACACACAGATAACCTGCGCACTGCATCTGGAGAATTGTGAAGATGGCAGTGGCCTGGAATGAAATGAATTTATCAGGCTGTACAGCAGGGTTTCGAAAACGGTAGTTAAGTGCATTTCTCATCCGTCTAATTTTCGCGGAGCGATTGTCTCTACACATCCAATAGAATACCGCTCCCAGTTGTGTATTAGGGTTTCTAATTCGGGAGTAGAGTGCATTCGTCTGTTGTCTGTTTCCCGAAGAATGGTTCTCTCATTCATACAATAGACAACCGTTCCTCGTGAATAAGACAAGAGACGAATGCACTCTACTCTCGAATTAGAAATCATGTTGAGTATACGAAGGAGAAATGCACTATTCTACCGTTTTAGTAGCCCCACTGTGGAGTGCAACTTACAGTTTGAGGGGTGAGCGATTTTCCAAACGAACGAGCCATTCCTATGGAATACGTCGTCATTCTTTGTGTGATCCAGACTGGACAAAGGGTGAAACATAATTGGATGTCGTATGCAATGAGAGTGAACTGAATGTCGATGAAGACTTAGAATGAAAAGAAAGGGTCTCGGATACCAGATGCAAGGCAGTCAGATACTTGTAGTTTCCTGTTTGTGCACTGCTCTTGGTAAGCACGATTACAAGAACCACAATAGTCGTCTGGAAGAAATTTAAAAAACGATAATGAATTCAAGATAAGGAGGACTTGCCGGAATAGAGATACATCCAATGGCATGATATACTGTGAGTAGAACATTCTCGGTCCATTCTGAAGGGCCATAATGCATCCAATCATTCCAGCCACAAGGCATCGTGTGGAACATGGAACGGCACTGTAACTTAATGAGCCTGTTCATACTTCGTCGTGTAATAATCAATCGTGAAAAGGTAAGTGGCCACAGGAAATGTTGTTCAGGAGACTAAAGTCCTCGTCACAGCAATCAACTGTACTTTCTTCTTAGTCATTTCACTTAACTGAAATCTAACCTAAAACAAGGTGATATTCAAAGAGAGAACACTACATCTGACAAATGTCACTGCTCTCTAGGGAGCGCGTTATGAAACGTTATTGACAGCCGCCCATTTCTAGTCGTTTAATTTCATTCCTAACAGTCGTCTATCATTTCGCGGAGACGACCGCTAGAAGTGAAGTTAGAAGGTTAGCATTGGACGGCTGTCAATAACGTTCCATAATCCGGTCCTCACTGCACACTGTCTCTGAATAAGTTAGTCGTAACTAGAGTGGAGTGGAGGGGAAATGGTTGACCAACGTAATGGAGATTGGTCGACTAACGCATTTTCACTCTCTTTTCTGTTCCCCATTGCGAGCCGCCGCTCTCTCGAAAATTTGAATGCGTTGGTCGACCAACGCGAATGACCAACGCCAGAGCGCGACCGCTCGCAAAAGGGGAGCAGAAAAATAGAATAACAATAGCGTTGGTCGACTATTTCTCCTCCCCTCCACTCCAGTCCTAACGATATCTTACAGTTTGGATATGCTTCCGGTGTGCACTGTTCTTACATTCATACATATGTATATATTTCAAAAAAACACGATTTATCATCAAAATTTGGTGGTTGAATAATTTTGTCCAGTGCTGATTACGTGCGGATGCCTCGGCAAGCAATAGATCAATTCGTCGGCAAAGATCATACGCACTTGTTGACTTGTACTCGGGGATAGGCACAGAAGAAGTTTTGGAACACAAAAAATCTTATATTTGCTCTGAGAGATCACTGTGGTATCTTGAATGCCAGATATGATCCATGATAATTCTTCTAATAATTTTTAGATGTGGAATGAGATTGATGTGTGATTGCAATGACCTGAAGAAGGCTTGCTATCAACTGAAGTGATTTCCCTTCTCACCGTTGAGTTCCCAGCCGACTGCGATGGATTGAAGATCTTTCGGATGAATCTTCTATAGTCAGGAGTCGTGGAAACAAGAATGAAAGTTGTAGCCAAAGAGTTAGGAGTGAAGAAAAGTATAGATAACACTGCTAAGTCTTGTGACAAATGCATTGTTAAATCGGAAGTGGAATGCTTACTGTAGTTCTGTAGCGGCAAGCAGAATAGAGCGAATGCTTGTGGTAGCAAGGGAATAAGTATTAGAACAACAGGGACCATACACTGAAGGACGGTGTGAGAGTTAGTTGATGAAGTGGCAAAACCTGTAGTGCTAATGATCGAATGGCCCTAGTCTGAATTTTCTTTGTCGTTTCAGAAAGAAAATGGGCATTTGATCGAAGAATGTGAAAAGAGTGCCAAAATGTGAATATCATCAGAGAAAATACAATACTCTCAGCCACAATCAAATGGAGGAGAACGAAATGCAAAATGAACTAAAAAAGTGAATAAAGTTCCTTCGGGACCTACCATTGACCATAAGTCCAACTTGACTGGGATGTAGGCGAATTTTGCCTTGTTCAAGACCCACAATAAGTCAGGATCTTCCTCCTGTAACCATAGTCATTCAAATGTTATTTGTTCATTCTAACAATGCACTCAATAACGGTTTAGAAATGGCCCCTTTAATGATTAGATAATGAAATACAATTCACAATTTCCATTTGTGCCGCATCACGTTCATATGAGAAGTAGAGAGTAACAATGAACGTTGAGACTCCAAGATCGAAGACAAGGAAAGTGGTCACCCACTTACGTAGGCTGTATAACTACAATGATATTGTGCTTTCAGTAGGGACTTGTTCAGCAACCTTGATATTGCTCATCGGTGGAAGAACTGCCTGGTGTCTGTACATAACACACAGGTAAGCAGCGCACTGCATCTGGAGAATAGTGAAGATGACAGTGGCCTGGAATGAGAGAAATGTTTCGGATTCTAGAGAGAGCCGTACTGAACGATACTCCAAACGAAGGAGCGTAGGAATATGCGGTCATTCGTTGTGTGATCCAGATGGGGCAAAATGTGAAACATAATTGGATGTCGTATGAACGATACTCCAAACGAAGGAGCGTAGGAATATGCGGTCATTCGTTGTGTGATCCAGATAGGGCAAAATGTGAAACATAATTGGATGTCGTATGCAATGAGCGTCAACTGAAATAAGAACACTGAAACAAGGAAAAGGATCCCGGATACCAGATGCAATGCAGTCAGATACTTGTAGCTTCCTGTTTGTGCACTGCTCTTAGTAAGCACGATTACAAGAACCACAATAGTCGTCTGGAAGAAATAAAATAGGAATTCAAGAAGATGAAAACTTACCGGAATGGAAACACATCCAATGAGATGATACACTGTGATTATAACATTCTCAGTCCATTCCGAAGGGCCACAATGCATCCAATCACTCCAATCACAAGACATCGTGTGGACCACGTAAGGAAACTGTGACTAAATGTGTCCCATACTTCTTCAAGTAATAGGTAATATCGACCAGGTAATTGGTTATTGACAATGTTGTACACACGGATGTAGTACTCGTGACAGCAATCTACTGACCTTCCTTGAACGGATTATGGAATTATTTCCGACCTCTCCAATCTCTTCCGAGCTGATAAATATCGAAACGAGAGGGGACCTCATACGAGATTGAGGAAGTTTGAATAATGCTTTCCCTACTTCTTACGCTTATTGGAGAGTGAATGCATATGTTTACTATCACTGATATCACCCCAGTAGTTCTCGAAGAACTGTGAACTCAACAAAGCAGAAGTAATAAAAAAAATTTCCGCGGGGTGGTTGTCACCACGAGCGATAGACAACCGTTCCGAGCGGATCATACGAATGATAAGTGCACTTTACTACTGATCTGGAAAACCTATGAGACTTAACATTAGATGCATTATGTAACCGACTCTCATCTGTTTGGCTATTTATAGTCTCGTGCACCTTTTGCAATATCATGATGCAAAATACTTTATTTAACATTATTATGATTGGAACAGTACTTCCAATCCCTTGTGTAGTCTATTTCAAAATAATGAATCATCCTTTCAGTTTGGTGATGGGTCAAACCCCGGCAAAAAATTTATCATCAAAATTTAGTGGTCGAATAATTCGGCCCAGAGCTGATTACGTATGGATGTCTCGGCAAGCAATAGTTGAATCCGCAGCCAATGATCACTCGCATTTCTTGCCTTACACCAGACGAAAGGCAAAGAAGAAGTATCGGAACGGAGAAAACGGCCATTGTGTGTAGGTACAGAAACTGCAAAGGATCTTGAAAATGAACGCCGCATTTTAGCGCCATTATAATGGTTAATATGTAATTGAGCAGCGCGTTGATTGCGCATCTGCTCAATTCGTAGCACTTTATAAAACATGTTCCTTTACTGGGAACTGTCCATCGTGGATTCAACTCGTTATTTTTTCATATTATCCAAGATGATATTCTGAGCACACCTATAAGTGGCTTACAATTAGCTCTCGGTGTATTCTCTAATATAATTCAGTGCTATTTCGTCGTTTATCGATAGAAATGCACTCACACGAGGATGTAGTATAAGTCCTCATTGTCGATAAAGAAGGCGAGTCCCACGAGCATTTGCTGGATGCCCTTAAGTTATAAAAAAATATTTTCCAGCAATATGATGACATCTGTGAAATTGAAATCGGAATAGATTGGGGAGGATAAAATCGATCGATACGATACATACCTTTAGTATATTGATCGACGAGCAGATGAAAGTCAAGATGTAGAGTGATCGCTGTAGACGGGTGAAACTTCGGCAAATTGAACGCTTGAATTTTTAATGGTACTTTTTCAGCTGTCGTTATACGGCAAGGCTAGTAAACTCGATTAATAGTAGGGCGAATTGCAATACAATTATATATTTTGAAAGGTTTAAAAAATAAAAATGGTAATAAATGCTACCGAACGGATGAGTTTAATCGCCTAAAAATTTCTGTCTAAGGAAGCGTTCAATATGTTTGCGTTGGATGCAGGCTATATCATGGAAATGCCATAATCGTCCTCCAAAATCTGACCTGATTCACGTTCAATCCATTCTTCAATCTACGTACGGTCAGTATAGTCAGTGCTGATGTTATCACCGAATATGCAGTGTGAACGCACGTGGTCCATATTCGCAGAAGCTGAAAATCATTTTGAATTTTAAATATTGTTTCTGTTCCATGTTGTTTTATCATATGTTTGTGTTCGCAATAGAAACGTGCATGGAAAACATTGCGCATAAACATGAATGTAATGCCTTACGCATTCATTTGTGTTCGGTGACGCGACAATTATTTCATACTTAGTTCCTGTCCGAGTGAACCAGACAACTTCCGATCCTGAAACAATGACCATTATTACCCAGACCATTACAGTCATAATGCCAATGCGTCTTTATGGCATCTTGGGTGGCAAGAGCATTTTTTCATTATATTGCAATGGACAGATGTTATCACCCGGAATGCCAAGGAGGAAAATACACGCGGGAATCGAGGCAATGAAAAACTGCACGAGGAACATGATTCGAATGCGCCAACCGAGCCATGACTGCAAGCATCTTGTGGTCCGCCTATACAGAAAATATTATTATATTTGTCAGAGGTTACCGTTTCTGAAAAGTATACACCCTTCACAGCACCAAGTCTATTGATGGTTTCATACAAACAGCCGACTAGGAATCCAGACGTCCCAAAGTAAGCACAGACCTAAATAGCTCTTACACCAGACAGTATAGCATATCCAACCATGCACGCGTGATATAGCCAAAGCTTGGAAATTCCGTAGCCAATCAATAATGCAGAGGAGCATGTTATTATGCCGTAAGTTCCTGAATTCCTCATTGTGTCGAAAAAGGAAGGAAAAATTGTACCCGTAGTCTTAACGAGCACGAAGAATGTTGTGTGCAGTTGGCGGTTTTTGGATCTTTGCAAAAGCAGAAGGAAGAGAGCGTAGAGCACACATAAGAATAGACCAATGGCGCAGAGAACGCTCTCGGATGCTACCATCACGGTTTCTAA
Organism: Diplogasteroides magnus; assembly: GCA_014805445.1. NCBI lineage: Eukaryota > Metazoa > Nematoda > Chromadorea > Rhabditida > Diplogasteroididae > Diplogasteroides > Diplogasteroides magnus. The sequence goes on along the minus strand of JACMIF010001976.1, from coordinate 12,201 downwards.
GACGGTTAAACGGTGCATTGGCTATTCGTATAATAATTTCGATTGTCTTCTCTAGCAAGTAGATGTTTGCCGTTCAATAAAGATTGGACGCAATGCCAAAAGCACTTTTAATAGGCCCCTAGCGACCATCTCTTCATAAAGCATTTGTAGTGAGATGAGAATGAAGGTTTTGAAACGAATCGAAAAATCAGAAGTTTATGAGGGAAAATCGGCAGCAAAGAACCTAGTTTTGCCTTCATGAGCATAGCAGGTGCAATCGTTTGCAGTGCAATTGTGGCAGTCGGATTCTGTAGTTATTTTTCTAGCTTTATCAGCAGTACAGACACATATTTAGATAATCAATAAGAAATATGTCTAAAATTTGCCCCATTCATTCTCATAAGAGTAGCAGGTGCTACTCTTTACAGTGCAATTATAGTACTAAGTTTTCCTTCCCAAGGCATGTGAATAATTTTTCATGAAAATTTGCAGATGCCTGATTCGACCTTTTCGTGGCAGCGATCTATTTATTTTGATTGGGAAGTGACAAATTCAGTACCCAGTATTCATGTAAAGGACACGCTATACGGGTAAGAGAAAGACTTAGAAATTTTCTGACCACCGCTTCATTTGCGTGAGTTCCTTTGCACTAGCCACGAGGAGTTCGATCTCATTCTTCCCTATGCAAACTCTAAGAGTGGGGGAAATGATAAATTTGCATGCGAGGAACGAGAGGGACCCACGTGACTTCGGGAAAAGGGCATAGGAACGCAAGCAAATGAAGTGGTGGTATGAAAATTTCTTGGCCTTTCTCTTACCCGTATGGCGGCTTAGAGCACACACCTCAAAAATTACGGTAGGGGCATCTTGCTATGGAGATTTGAAAAACCTGAAAAATTTTTGGATCAAAATTAAAATTTTTTTTACAGGATAGACATTTCAAACTTTCAAAGTACGATTTATCTGAAATTTACATACACAACCTTGCAAAAAATTATGTTTAGCGCCTTTATTACTGCCTGCAGTACTTCAAACCTTCAAATCAAGGGAAAATTACTTGGAAATGAGAAAAATGTAAAAGTGCATTGTGGGTCAAAAAAATGAACGGCAATTTTTCGTGCCAACGAAGGCCGCCATCGTATTCAGCGCAGTCGATTCAATTCATTTATTTGTCAACGCTGGGCGTGATGATTGAGGGCTGTCTTATAGTCATCATCAGACATATTCCACCAGTGCCCGCCGAACACTTTCTTCAGATCATCTCTCCATCGCGATAGGGGTTGGCCTTGTGGTATCCGAGATGCGAGATGAGATATAGTCAGGAAATACATTTTCATCTCGGATTCAGAAAAGTTTTGTCTGGAGTGTTGATTGGCTCTCTCAGAAGATCTGTGTTACAATAACCAGGGGTACATACCCATGCAACTTCAAGCTCGTAGCTACTTATTAAATTTTCGCAACAACCCCTACTGGAGTGGTCCTCGATCTGGCCAGAGAATGCATATTCATTGCTACCAACAAACGCATTTGTAGCAATGTAGAATATTTTGATATTCTTGTCAAAATACCTTTAAAAAATTGGTAGAATATTCATTGACAACACAAATGTGTGGCATTTAACACAGAGGAAGACATTCAGCGTGTAATTTCCTTCATTCACGATAGAACTTCTCATATTACAATAGCTAATATTTAAAAGCACAGCTTTATTGTGATGTCAGCACGACGAATTGGAAAGGAATGAAAACGAATTCACGACGGATACAGCAGGTTTATTTAGGCAGCTAATCATTGTTGTCTACCAAACAACTTGAAGTGAAATTCCCACAGTCTTCTCCTTTTACTTGCGCCGTTGAAATAGGTGCATGAAGAATCTGTGAAAGTGTCGTGTGCGCAAAAGTACCGTTCTTCGGGTTGTCTCACTGTCTGTATGGCTTGATAAAATATAGATTGAGCACAGGTGAAGCTGCTGGTAGCGAACTGGCGATCTGATTTGCACTCATAAATCACAAATTTCTCCAAAACAACTTACAGTAAGCGACACAACTTGCGACCAGTCGGAAGAATATATTCCGAACTGATTCAAAGCATAAGGTACGGTGGCTATCGAAACAAACATTGGAAGAAATATTTGAGCCGTCAGAGCCTGTGACGTTATCATTAAGGTATAATTATTTAAAAAAATTACTCTCATGAACATTCGATGCATTTCTTGGGTCGTTGCACTCATTTTAAACTAAATTGTACTCTAAACAACTAAATGAATGATTTACCGAACCTTGGCTCGATCAAGTATTGTCAACACTTTCCTCCTTAGAACGATAACTACGGCAAAAATAATCACACTGGCAATCATAAAATAACACGTCATAAATATTACAGATGTTTTATAGATATTGACGATTCCTGCAGCGGAACACAATCTTCCAAATATTCAACTCGCTTCTCACCAACATAGGACAAATCTTCGAGCTTTTCTGTTGCGTTCGGCCTAAGGACGTTGAAATTCTTGATTACTTCAGCGGCTGGGTTAATGGAGTAATAGTATGCAACCTAAATTTAGCTCCTTGAAGTGTGTTTTAATTATCAAACTAGGGATCGCATTATGGAAGTACATTCCTCATTTTAATATCTCTCGCTTTCTCTGCGCACTTCAAATTATTTGTTTTTATTGTCATATGTCGACCGGTCAGAAATGAAACGAGAGAACAAGAGATAGTGAAATGGTGAATGTACTTCCATAATGCGATCCCTATATCAAACTTACAGGAGGAAACAAATTTGGAAGGCTTGAAAAAATGCAGAGAAATATTAGGAGACGTCTCCCTATATTCCGTTGGCGGAGAACCCAGAGACGATAGATGAATGAAATACAGAGCAGAAACAAGGATTGCGATAAACAAGCTATCAGAACACCTTGAATAATTAATCTGTTCAAAAAATAGAGCTTGTCGTGCCCTACACATGAGCGCGTGACAAAACTTCGGTATAATGCTTGGACAAGGTCCGTAATAGATGAAGATCAATAAATCGTCTACCGGAAATACCCTAGATGGGTTATCGCGCATTGAATTTTCTTGCAGTACCTTACTGATGTAACTGCACTCAATATTGACGAGAGCAAATCAACGAATGCATTGTTGAAGATAATAATGGAGTAGTTTTTCATGTACGGTGGCGAGCTGAAACAGTCAATGGGGATTGCAATTTTTGAATCCTAAACCGTTTGTAAATTGCTAGAATCAGCAGAAGATTTGCTGCAATGCCTGAAACATCGATGATAGTCAGGAAAATGAGGTTGATTGCTGTCAACCACGACATTTCGATGTTATGATTCTTAAAGAGATTTGTCACTATGTTAATCGCCCCCTGGGGAACGATCGTTGTTCACAAGAAACGCGCACACGATTTCTCATAATCGTGTTTTTCTTGTTTCTATAAAGTTCCGCTTATTAAATTGAATTGTAATCACGCCAAAGTGTTTTGAAATTTCATCGTTTATTATTCAACGGATTTTGTATTAGAATCTCACGATCAGTACATCGAATCATCCTTGATTATAAATTTATGTTGTTCGAAGTTACGACCAATCGATTGTGCAAGAAAACGACAGCTTGGTAGAGCAAGGGAATATGAAACAAAACTACATGAACCATACACTGAAGGAGCTGTTGATTGTGCGAATTGTTTGGCGAATTTGCGAACCTGTAAGGCTAGTGATCGAATGGCCATACACTGGAGTTTCTTTGTTGAATCTGAAAGACAATGATAATGATTGGATTGTAGAGCGTAGAACGTATGCCGGAAAGTGAGAATGAAGAGAGAAAAGACAATAAGTTGAGCAACAACAATATGGAGGAGAACGAACTGCAAAATTATGTTTCTTATTGTAAATCGATAGTAAAGTACAGTTCTCATTCGTCTAATCTGCTCGGAACGGTTTTCTATCGAACGTAAACCAGATGTGTGAGAAATACTCTTCGTTGCTACACAAATAGTTTTAGTGATACAAAGAGATAAAGTCATAAGAGCGCAACGGACAGCTGTGCCATAATTGTGAAGTATATCGTTGTCACAACGCAAGGCGAATTTCGCCGTTATGTCGCAAATGCTCTTTTCTTTCACCCCATAGTTCGTTCGGGACTGACCGATGTCCACAAGTTCAACTTGAGTTGAATATAAGCATAGTTTCCCTTGTGTAGGACCCACAACAAGTCAGGATCGGCCTGAAATATAGTCATTCCATCGTCATTTGTTTATTCATAGTGAACCTATACATCAGGGAACAACATGCAAATGTAATTTCTCGCTAATATCACCGTTGAATCAGATTAAGGAATACAACATTTTCGTTCAATGACTGCTTCTCTTCTATTTCAGCGTTGCCTCAACATGTCCTTACTAGGATACTGATACTTGTAGTTTCCTGTTTGTGAACTGCTCTGTGTGCGGACGATTACAAGAACCCCAAAAGTCGTCTGGAAGAAATAAGATAGTTGTTGAAGTTGAGAAAAGGACATCTTACAGAAATTGAGACACAGCCCATGAGATGATATCCGGTGAGTAGAACACGTCCATTCTGATGGGCCACAATGCATACATTCACGCCAACCACAAGCCGTGTAGGTAACTGTTGCTAAATGTACATGCCCCATACTGCTCCAAGTAATAAGCAATATTGAATGAGTAATTGGTTATAAACAAGGTCGTGCACAAGAGTGTAGCTCTCGTGAAGTATTTGTACTTCACTCCTTGTCAAGTACGTGGATGAAAGCGAGTGCGGAGTTTTTATCACTTGATGTCAGATATTTCATTTATTTTCTGTTGCCGATATCACCCTGTTTGGAGGAAACTGCCATATGATCAGTCAACGTGTCTATCATCAATGACGCCCGAATGCGTTCACACCGGCCGATGTACCAGGTTTGGCTGTTGATGTGTATGTTATACCGCAATCCTTTGTTTGTAGAACCGTTTATTCCCCTATGATTGTAGCGAAGTGTGAGAGAGGAGGCTTTCAGGAGGCGCATCAATACCAGAGAGAGATGATATCGGCCGATACACAAATTAACGATGAGTTCCTTTCTTATTTGATGTCGATAGGGACTGATGAGTGATTACAATCACCTGAATAATACTCGATATCAGATGACAATTTCCTTTCTTACCGCTGTTGAAGGACTGAAGATTCTTCTAATAAACCTTCTGTACTCAGGAGTCGTTGAAACAAGAATGAACACAGTGATCAAAGTGTGCGGAGTGAAGCAAAGTAGGGAAAACGCTGATACATCTGTAAGAACCTCAAAATGGTACGGCCGTGCGATTTTCATTGTTCTCAAAAATGATTATATGAGAATAATGTCCGGGAGGTAGTTTTTGACGTGGATTCCAAATGGGATCGGACCTGGATTTTTCCCAACTACCACATGTCGCAATGGAACGCTACGGGCGTCATCTGTATTCAACAGAAAATCGATTAAAACATCGATTAAAACGTCTACAGCAAAAACTGCTCTTAGGAACATGTTTTCATAATTTTAGAAATTTGTTCATATGGCCAGCTATGCTCGAGACTCGAAAATTATCCTTAAATGAGGACCTAAATGCTTACTGTAGTTTAATATGGGCAAGACGAAGAGAGCGACCGCTTGGAGGAGCAATGGAGTGGGGAATAAAACTGTCGGGACCATACACTGAAAACTCATGTGAGTGCCGATTAGTGCATTTGCTCACACCTGTAGCGCTAAAGATCGAGTGGCTCTGCTCTGGAGTTTCTTTGTTGAATCGGAAAGAAAATGATGATTGGATTGAAGCGTGTAGAACGTATGGCCGAAAGTGATAATGAAGAGCGCAAAAGCAATGAGTTCAGTCGCTGTCAAGTGGAGGAGAAGAAACTGCAAAAAATATGAGAGCGAATGTCGGCCAAGAAGTACGTGCGTACTGAGGACATCAGTTCGGTTAGGATGCATAATACGCTCATTACGTCTTCTACCGACTGTATTCGAAGCATTCTTACGTGCCATTTCATTATTTTTTATGACTTCTCACCGGGTTTTCGATAGATTTCAACTAGGCTATGCATAGAAAAATGGCCTTGTTGACAACAGTTCGGTTGGGATGATTAATATGGAGATAAGATTCATTTGAGACTTACCACGGACCATACGTCAATCTTAATTGGAATGTAGGCAAAGTTTCCCTTGTTTAAGACCCATAACAAATCAGGATCGTCCTGAAATACAGGCATTAAATTTTATATTCCATTATCAATATAATTCATTATCTACATATATCACATACTATTTTGTTATATCGTCAGTTTCTCAGCGTCAATCACCATGCAAATGGTCATTTCTCAGCAACGTGACCTTTTTAACTAGATTGTGTTGGCTACAGTTTTGGGAATAAATTGCATTTATCATTCGTCTAATCCAAGCTATTGAACGTAGAGACTCTATTGCTCGGCACATTTTGAGCCAATGTGAAAATCACTACTGATGTAGAAGCGCTAGAGTTGGCCAAGCCAAACGATTCATTTCGCAACTGATCGCAGCAACAATGTGATTTGGTACAACTCACCCTTTCCATGTGTGAAACATCCCATTCATAGGAGAAGTATAGAGTGACCATGGACGTCGTGACTCCAATATTATAGATAACAAATATGGTCGCCCACATGCTTTGACTGTGCATCTGCATGGAGTGATTTTGATAGGCTAAAGGACTTGGGCAACCTTGAATTTGTTCCTCGGGGGCAGAACTGCTTGGTGTCTGTACATGACACACAACAACGATGCATTCTGCATCTGGAGAACGGTGAAGATCATCATGACCTGTAATATACTGGGCGTGCTAGGATTGAAGAATGTCCTAACTGTCCGAAATAGGTCAATTTGTCTCGTCAACCTTCTCCGCTTTGCTGTTTCTATCAGGGATGAGAAAGCAGCTCTGAGGAGAAGAATGGCGACAAATTTGCCAATTATGAACGACTTTTGCGTACTGATTGAGCTGGTGCCGAAACTCCAATCGAAGGAGCAACTCCAATTGAATACGAGATCATTCGTTGCGTCATCCAGACCGGACAAAAGGTGAAACATAATTGGATGTCATATACGATGAGCGCCAACTGAATGAGGAAACACTGAAAATGTCAGAAATGAGCTTTGATACCAGATGCAAGGCAGTCAGATACTTGTAGTTTCCTGTTTGAGCACTGCTCTGAGTTAGGACGATTACAAGAACCACAAAAGTAGTCTGGAAAAAATATATGAGGATTTGAAGAAGACAACAGGCATACTTACCGGAATGGAAACACATCCAATGGCATGATACACTGTGAGTAGAACATTCTCAGTCCATTCTGAAGGGCCACAATGCATCCAATCATTCCAACCACAATGCATCGTGTGCACCACGGAAGGAAACACTATCAAATGTGCCTGTCATACTTCTCCATGTAATAGGCGACAGGTAATTGGTTACCGGCAATGTTTTGCACAGCGGACAAGTACGAGACAGAAATGTACTTTATCCTTAATCATGTCAGATTTCAGTACAATGACCAGACAGTAAGTATCTTGTTGCCTGAATTGCTATGTCTATTACATATTGTCGGGGAAAAACAAAAATAAAATTCAGCAGGAATCGTGGAACTTCTCATGCTCTAAGTTGCGTTTAATACCATTAATCAGAAAATGTACTGAAAAATATATGAAATTCTCAGCAATCACATAGTTTTATCGTTATTTTTGCGTTTTGTCCTCTGATCGAATATCTCAAACTAAGATGCTTTATAGATAGACAACTAATGGAGACAAAGATAAATAACGAAGACCGACTGGCCAGCCACTAGCTGAATCAGCCAAGAATAGGATTAACTAAACAAGAATAAGTGTCTGTGCGTGGCCTATTTATGTAGTCAAACGACCATTTGGTCCTTGTTCAAATGGGGCAATTTAGTCGTTTCTCTAATCATTAGTTGTAATTTTATTAGCTTTTTTTCAATTTTTGGATGTTGACTATAAACCCATTGTCAGTTTACATAAGTAATTGTCCACCACAGATGATTTCTCGCATTTCCTCCCTGACTTTAGGCGAAAGACACAATAGAAGCGTCGGAGCCGAGAATACGGCAGCGATGTGCAGAAACAGGAACTGAAAAACTTTTAAATTTCAAATTTTCGATTTCGTTTGTTCACCTTAAATATATTTTTAAAAAATCACAGCATCTTTCACATTAAATGAGCTGTAGCAGGAACTTTTTCGAGTATAATGCGAAAGCGCCACTCGATAGGGGGCAACGTGGGAAGTCGATTGACACCTTTCTCAATATTCACAGACGTATCTATGATTTTTGGTGAATGTTCAAATGTACGGGATACTGTATACAATAGTGTGGGGTAGAGGCCGAGAGACGATAGGACTGATGAGAGACAGACATGCAATGATCTACTTTTACCATCCCTATGCCTCGTCTGTCTCATACTGTTGCCAAAAGTCGATCATTGTATGCCTGTCTCTCATAAGTCCCATTGTCTCTCGGCCCCTTCCCCACCCTATCTACAGTAAGTCGTACCGTTGACTAAAAAATCAGAGAAACGTCTGTTGATATTGAGAAAGGTGTCATTCGGCTCCCCTATCGCGTGGCGCTTTAATCTTATACTCGAAAAAATTCGTGCTACAGCTCCTTTAAATGGAAAAACGTGATAAGGCAATGGTGAGCACAAAACTTTCCGCATAAAAAATCTTCGTCTCCAGATCTCTAAGAAGATAATGCTCTCACATATCTCAAGAGGGTGTAATAGAAGTCTTCAAGATCCAGGAAAAAAGTGAGTCCAGAAAGCATTTGATGGATGGCCTCAAGTTTTTTCGTTTTCTTAACGGTATTTTTCAATAATATTGGCAGCAAAACAATTTGAGAACTTCAGGCATGTTGTGGCGGGATTTAAATATTATGCGATAATAGAAAATACGGTACCTTGAGAATATTGATCGAAGAACAGACGAAAGTCAAGATGAAGAGTGATCGCTGCAGACGAGTGAAGCTTCGGCAAGTTGACATCTGGAATTTTACTTGTAATTCCGGCGGGCATAGCAAACGCTATTTGAGATGCTAGATTGAATAAAGACAATTATATGATTTTAAGGACATACTGGCGATATGAGCTGCCAGTTTAATAACAGGCAGCTCATATCATCGGAGTGCCATTGGCAAACTAAGGAAAATGCGCGCTCGATCATGATGCTAAAATATGTTTTGGCAAATTTCATCATAACGACTAGCGTAGGGAAAGGAAGAAAAGTGCAATACTCATTCGTCTAATTTCCTCGGAGCTGTTGTCTCTCCAATGCGATGAGTATCCGTTCCGAGGGAATTGGACGAATGATCAATGCCCTTTTGCTTCCCTTGCCCTGATAGTGACGCGGTCGTCCACCTAAACCTGACCTTCTTCACGTTCACCCCGTTCTTTAGTCTTCGCACTGTTATTATGGTCAGTGTGGAAGCTGCTACTGAATAAGCCGTGTGAATGCACGTAGTCCATATTCTAAGAGCCTGTAAATGTCTTTTTATTTACACTTGTATGTTCATCGTTAACGGTGTTTGGTTAAAATGCGCGCACAAATAGAATTGAAAGACTTACGAATTCGTTTGCGTTCGGTGACGGGGCAATGATTTTATGCTTAGTTCCTATCCGCGTGTACCAAACAATTTTCGATCCTGAAGCCAAAGGCATTACTTTTTTTGGCATTACGGTATTATGGTAACCAGCATAATGGTATAGCGCCATTATCGTGGTGGCTTCCATGGTGGCACGGACATTTGTGCAATGATGGTAGAACAATTACGGTGTAACTATTTCTCCTCACCTGGAATGCCTATGACGAAAATGCATGCGGGCACTGAAGCAACGAGAAATTGCACGAGGAACAAGAATCGCATGCGCCGTCCGAGCCACGACTGCAAGGATTGTCTGCTCCACAAATATACATATGTGCCAGAGAATACCATTTCTGAGAAGTTTACACCCTTCACAACATGAAATCTGTTTACGATTTCATACAGGCATCCTACAAGGAATCCAGGTGTCCCGAAATAAGAGCAGACCTAAAAGTGATTAAAAATGAACGAAATTGGAGAATTCCCACCATGCACGTGTGATAAATGATAGGCTTAGATATTCCGTAGCCAAGCATAAAAGATGAAGAACAGGTTATTATACCGTAGAATCCTAAATTTAGCATGCTATTGAAAAATGGTAAAATAGAAAAAACCGGTTGACTTTACAATTACGAAAAACGTCGTATGCATTAGGCGGGTCTTAGAACAGTGCAACAGCAGGAGAAATATAGCGTAGAACACACAAAGCAGCATGCCAACCGCGCATACTGCACTCTCGGCCGCAATCATTTCTGAACATGGCTTGCTCCCCTATGTATCAGGGAAGGCAGAATGATCGCGAGAGTGCATTCCGTCTCTCCGTGCCTTTAATCGTGCTTTCGTGTCTACACTCCAGATTTGACAGCGCAATGGAGAGCACAGAGAGACGGAATGCACTCTCGCGATCATTCTGCCGTCCCTAATATTTATCTTCATTTAGGTGCTTGTCCGATGATGTTTTTTTGCGCAGATCGCGTAACGGATTGAATCGAATCACCTAGTGATCTGTACATACAATCTGAACGTTTTTGAAAATTATCCTTTTGAACTCGTTATAGTAAATTAAATTAAATGGGCAAAATGATATTGACAGCAGCTAACTTCATCTGTGGCACATCGCGACCGATCTTTTGAGGTTATATATTGCGAGATATAACCGCTCGCAGGGGAGGAAATACGAGAAAGAGGGACTCGGGATTAATCGCGCTCTTTCGCATAAGTGCAAAAGCCCAAGCACTTTCAATGTAATTTGCCCGGCCGGCTTCATTCTCTTCCCGAGGCACTTAAATTTGTCACCGTTCATGTCTGATGCAATCATATGAGGGACTCTGTGAACGGTTCATTTCTGTCAGGGACCAGCACATATTTTAATTGTATCAAATTAAATTGTATTTATCAGAATTTTGTAGAAGAGTGTGTTGTGGAGGAAATTGGCCCCTGCGAGTTTTTACGGGAACTCAGAAACTTCAGTCTGTCTGTAATTGTATGGATCATCTCGTTCCTAACGGGCGGCGAAAGAGTGAGCAGCAGCACTGGAGCCGAGAAGACTGCCGTTGCGTGAAGAAATATGAACTGAATGAAGACAATTTTACTTTTTCATTTATTGCATGCAATGCTTGGGTAGAAGAAGGTTTACTCACGAATCGCGAAATAAAGTAGTAGACATTGGTATTTCCCAGTAGAAAGAAGAGTCCTACGACCATTTGTTGAATGCCTTTGAGTATATTAATGGACGAACAAGCGATAGTAATGACAAAGAGAGATCGTTGCATGCGAGAATAACTGCGCCTCTGAAAGTTTACTTTTTCATCTCTGCTCAAACTTGCTTCTTCTTTCGAGATGGGATCTCTTTACGGGTCGAAGACAGCAGCACCATGGACATTTTCGCCATAGTAATGACGAATGTGTCGTCAATGTCTCAAGTGTCTACTTCATCATAATGGTGCAAACCAGGGTTTCTAAATCGGTAGTAAAGTGCATTTCTCATTCGTCTAAGCCACTCTGAGCTGTTGTCCATCACTCGAAAAGGCAATCGCTCCGAGTGGATCAGACGAATGAGAAATGCATTTTGCTACCGATTTAGAAACCATAGTGCAAACGTCCCTGGCTCAGTAATTGTTTATCCCTCTAGCCCACAACGTTGCTATCATTATAAACTTCTTTGCTTACCCGTTCAGAAAACTGGAGCAGATTTGAAGTTAAGTGAGATTTCAGTTTTCGCACCGTCCATAGTGTTAGTATAGCAGCAGTAGCGGAATAAGCCGTATGAATTAGTGCGGTCCAAATTCTCAACGCCTAAAACGCGAAGAATACAAATATTTAAATAGAGAAACATAGATATTATTTTAAATATACAGGGTGCGCCTTAATTACCCGATCTAATTATGTTTTGTTCTGCTATTTTTCTCAGTGCTTGAATATCAATGACCACTGCATATTTCATTCCAGTGTGTGCCACAAATATGCTGCACTGGCCGGTTTAGCATGTTCGTTATTTTTAGCTTTGAGAAAATTTGGAATTGAGAGGATAGTCAAGATGGTCCTACAGCACAAGCAGTTGGACA